>JAJLRJ010000003.1:7711000-7921500 GCA_024195265.1 Dendrophyllia cribrosa
CGGCGTGGAGAACTCGAAGTAAAAAAGAGATTACTTTCTAAAGAAACTGTGGTGCTGCGTTGGTGGGGAATAAAACAGGAAAGTTTCGTATTATTAACTGAGGTGATAAGGTAAATTGGCACCGTAAGATACTCGATTCGTTCAGTGACGAAAGGCCGCGGCTCGTGTTTCTATAGCTATTTGTCGTTCTCTCAAACTTCCTCTCGTTATCATAACTTTATAGAAACACGGAAAACTGAATAAAACATATATTCTGTATTTTGCATCAGAATATTTTCTTAAAAAAAGGACATGAAAAGATGAGTGCCCTATACAGTAAATCACATTAATTTATTTTAAAAGACGCGGTGTTAAAAAACGACACCATCAAAAAGAAAATATATATAATAATCAGTTCAATTTCAATAGCCCAATAGGCCATTTCCGAGTTGCCTTTAGCCTCTCTATCAAAGCGAGGCTTGTAGGTGCGAAACCTTTCATTTGCAAATAAGTTTCCATTCACATGCAATAGCCCTTTTCACGGTTAACTCTGCTCATTTGCATTACAATGAAATCTAGCATGTATGTGAGGCAATTTCGGGCTATTTTGTAGTTTTAGCCCAAAATTGCCTCGCATCCACGTTGGATAACATTGTAATGCAAATGAGAAAAATCAACCGTGAAAAGGGCTATTAAAACATATTTGCATGTGAATGAAAACTCATTTTCAAAAGGTCTTGATGTTAGCAGGAAGTACAGAAGTTGCTGTACAAGTTGCTGTCGAAACATGTTTTTCAAACTAAAACGTTTTGTCGTTTTTCTTAAAATTATAACCTGCCTGCTAACATCAAGACCTTTTGGAAACATCATTCACGACATAGCAGCAAGGTATGATCACATTAACATTGCTGATCTACGAAAACTTGAGAAGATCTCGATCAAGTCTCGCAAAGCCGAGTTGGATTTAAACTTCCTACGCAACTGTCAATCTTTCAACGTTTTTCCTAAGTTTATCTGCTTCAATCTTCCCAACACCAACCGACACGATACCATTGCCATCCGAAAACAGCTTTTGAGAAGCGCCATCACCAAACGGTCAAAGGAACATCGGAAATTGATCCATGTAAGAGACCAGCTAACTACTCGTGTTCATAGCATCCTGAACAGTGTTGATCTCTACATTCTTAACCGTACATTACATCACAATGTTACAAAAGCAACCGTACAATTTGCCAGGACACACCAGAAGAAGCTCAAAAATCTCACTCGCAACAAGTCTATCCCTTTCACATCTAATGAGACGGTCGCCAACTTGTCCTCTCACAGTCTTACGTCGGAACAACTCGACATTCTCAAATTTGGATTAACTCACTCCATTCGTCCACCAAGAATAAACGAGTCAGATGTCTTCACATGCTTCGAGCTTATAAATCACACCATGGTCAAGAAATTGAGAGACACCAAGCAAGCCGGAAAACTTGTCGCAGATCTTTCTCACTTGGCCCACAGCTATGTCTCTTCGTACCGTCCAACGACTGCAGACCTCAAGAAACTCAGGGTTCTCAAAGAACTAAGAAAGAACAAAAACATCGTCATTTTAAAACCGGACAAAGGGAATGGTGTGGTTGTCTTGGACCGAACAGATTACGACCTGGGCATTCTTAAAATCATCAATGACACCTCTAAATTCCGGCCCATTAAGGATGATCCTACTTTACTTAGAGAAGGTAGACTGCAACGTCTCCTTCGAAAATTGAAGAAAGATGGCCATCTTGATAACGTTGTTTACGAGAACATCTATCCTAAAGGCTCCCAACCAGCAAGAATTTATGGCCTCCCTAAAATGCACAAGGATCGTGGACCCAATTCTACTCCACCATTTCGCCCCATCGTGTCTTCCATTGGAACATACAATTATAACTTGGCTAAATATCTTTGCAACCTTTTATCGCCGCACATTCCAACTGAACATTGTGCTACTGACACTTTTACTTTTGTACAGGACATCCAATCTTTATCTATGTTTGGTAAATTTATGGTTTCTTTTGATGTAGAAAGTCTCTTCACCAACATTCCTCTTGAGGAGTGCATTGACTTAGCGGTCAATTACATTTCCGAGGGCAATCCCGACCTTAAGTTAAGCAAACTTGATCTTAGAAACCTCCTTACTGTAGCTACCGCCCAGACTCATTTCTTATTTAATGGTTCTTTCTATGACCAAATTGATGGCGTAGCCATGGGGTCTCCCCTTGCCCCCGTTCTAGCTAATCTTTTTATGGGGCATCATGAAAAACTATGGTTGGATAATTTTCAAGGCTCCGAAATTTTATTTTACCGCCGATATGTTGATGACACTTTTTGTTTATTTCACTCGGAACATGATGCCATTATGTTTTTTGACTACATCAACTCTAGACCCCCCAACATCAGGTTTACCATGGAAAAAGAAGCTCAGCACAAATTACCCTTTTTAGATGTTCTAATTGACAATAATGATCCCAATTCTTTTCTAACTAGAGTTTACCGCAAGAAAACCTTTACTGGGTTATTAACCAATTATTTCAGTTTCACCTCGTACTCTTACAAAGTGGGTCTCATCAGGACTCTTGTTGATAGGGCCTATAAGATCAATAACACCTGGTTGGGGCTACACGAGGACATTACCAAGCTTATGGAAATCCTAAAAAAGAATCTTTTCCCTGCCCATTTAATTGGAAGAGTTGTAAACCGCTACATTACTGGGACCCTAAGTAATCATTGTCCCCGGGATTCTCTTCCCACTTCACCTACATTTTACTTTAAGCTGCCCTACACAGGACATTTTTCTGTCGTTACTCAGAAAAAGATTCGTCACTTTATCAAGCGCTATTGCAATGATTTGGATATAAAATTAGTTTTTTCTTCCTTTAAGATAGGCAACATGTTTAGTGTGAAAGACCCTGTCCCTGACGGGTTTCGTTCGCGTGTGGTTTATAAGTTTGTATGTGCGGGCTGTAATGCCTGTTATGTCGGCGAAACAACCCGGCATTTTTCCACACGCGTGCGTGAGCACTTAGTCAATGACAGGACCTCTCACATTTTCAAACATCTACTTAATTCTGAACATTGTCGTACCTTGTGTTCACAAGGAATACACTTTATTACCATATTTACAAAGAAAGAAAAAACTGTTTACAATATAAAATTAAATCAGAAATAGGTAATGTTACCCAGAATAACTAGAGAGCTAATCGAGCTGAGTAACAAAAAATTATATTTACAAATGAAATATACAGGTTGGCAATAAAGCATATAGATGCTATAATTAACATTAGCTAAAAAATAAATTAATCAAGTAAAGAAAAACAATACAGAAACAAAGACAAAAAACAAAATTGATTGCACAAGATTGCTTTCATATTTTAGATCACGCTTCTACGAGTTTCCAACTTAAGATAAAAGAGGCTTTTCATATTCATAGAGAAAAACCGTCTTTGAATCAACAATTATATCATGTAAATTTGAAACTATCCTTATAATTCTCACATTGCCACGCTTTTATTTACATTGTTGTTACTAGCATAATTAACATTTGTTCCCACTTATATATTCACTGTTAACGCTTTGTACATTACTTATTAACTGAAGATGACAGAAGTTGCTGTCGAAACATGTTTTTCAAACTAAAACGTTTTGTCGTTTTTCTTAAAATTAAAACTCATTTTCATATGAAAAGGTTCGCACCTAGCCTCGCTTTGATAGAGAGGCTAAAGGCAACTCGGAAATGACCTATTTCGATATATTAAAATTCAACTTGAAACAAAAGACATCACTAAGAGGCTTAGGGGAATAAACCATATAAATCCCTGCTATCTTTCCCCTAAGCCTCTTAGTGATGTCTTTTGTTTCAAGTTGAATTTTAATATATCGAAATTGGGCTATTTGTAATTTGTATCATAATTTAAACATTGGTTTAATCAGTGTTTTAAATAATTAAATAAAAGTCAATGTGTTGTCACGAATACACGCTGATATCGAGAGGTAACGTTCCACACTGTGGAGCTAACTTTTCATGGAAGCAATCTGTTTACTTTGTTGAACAAAGTGAACATAATGCTTCCATGAGAGGTTAACTTTATTTTTTCTTGGCAAAGCTAAACCTTTCATTGAAAATGGTACCCCTTTCATATACCTTTCATTGAAAATGGTACCCCTTTCTTATAGCCTTTACGTGCGTCTGTTTGATATATTTTGAGAGGCCCTTTTTATAATACTTAAATGGCAGTTTTCCCTACCTTTTTTTTTGCTTCAACTCATGTTTTCCCTACCCTTTCCTATACTTCGTGAAATCCCTACCCTTTCATATACTTCAATTAGTGAAATCCCGTCCCTTTCATATACCTCCAGCCTCAAAAAGGTACCCCTTTCGGGCGGAGCATCCCCGTATAGCCCATTATAGGGAGTACCCCCCCCCCCCCCGGAAACGTTTTACGTTTTGGCTATACCTAAATCCTCTACAATCACTCGTCGCAAAAAATTAAAGGTGTACTCCAACGATTTTACTAAAACTTGATAAGGGTATATATTAAGTCAATATAAGCTGATTCCAGAAATTTAACACAACTATAACAGCAAAATTTTTTACTGTGCGATTTTGTTTAAAAAGTGGGTTTCATTTAAGCTCAGTCGATTATCACTAAAAATATTTTTTCCCAGTTAAATCGAATTATATCATATTATTGCTAAATAATAGCTGTAAGTTTTATAGGCATCGCTTTAGAGCCGAAAAAGTTATGACCCAAAGTTTGTCATAGACGAGTGCGCCCAAAATAACAACGGAGCCACCTTAAGGTATGATCAAATTTAATGATGGGTAATAGGAGTAATAGGCCTATTTCGATTTCATGACTAAAATATTTACTTGGTCCATTAGGGGACTGAAAACAAAAGAAATAACATTGAAGTTCGGGGGATGAATAACTAATTTATTTTGTCCTATTACCCTAAACCTAGGAGTCTAAGTCAAGCTAGAATTTAAATATATCGAAATTAGCCTATTCATAGTGTTTTGCATGTGATTTGAGGCGGGACCTTGACCGTCACATTTAGAATTTCTGTCAATGAATATTGCACGCGCTAATATGCAAACGTACGCTTCTTTATGGATCTAGTTGTTTGAGCGATTTTCGTATGAGTTGAAAAACGGTTTCTTTATGCGTTACTATATTTAAAGCAAAACGCGTACCGTCAGCGCATCGAGGAACTGTCCTCGCAAGCCGAAAATGAGCAATTCATGAATTTGGGTACGTTTTATAAACATTTCTCAAAGACTAACGAAAACACAAAGAAAAAGTCAATCACAAATTGATATCAACATGAATTTATTTTACCGTTTTGTCCCTCGGTTGCTTGAAAATTCTTTAAAACTCCGCTTCTTCGGTTCTGACGTCCAAAGAACAAATATCGCCCCGCATGAAATTCCTCAAGCAAAATTTCATCGCTTGAAGCTCTTCTTTTTCCAATATAGCGGCAACTGAGTATTGAAAACTTTTTCTTTCCATTTTAAATCTTTTAAATGCATGCTATTACTCCGAAAATGAAAAACTACGGTTTTAAAAACCAAGTACATGGCACCGGTCACAAGTTTTCTGGCGCTTGAAGCTGGTCACTTGAGTTTTCCCGTGTTGTTGCGGCGGTCACATGTTTTACCGCGCTTGATGCTGGTCACACGTTTTCTCGTGTAGTGCGGCGGTCACATGTTTTCCAGCGCTTGAAGCTGGTCACATGTTTTCCAGAGTGGTGCGGCGGTCACATGTTTTCCCGTGCTTGAAGCTGGTCACATGTTTTCCCGCGCTTGAAGCTGGTCACATGTTTCCCCGTGTGGTGCGGCGGTCGGTAGAGTCTACCTTCTATAGCTCAGAAGGAGGTCGGACACTTATTGAGAATTATATAACGTAATGTCGACACTTAGAATTTTATTTTCAATAAATTTTTAAGTGTAAAAAAGAAAATCTAAAATCCCCACTGAGGATTGAACCTGTGACCTAAGCTAGGCTTAGACTTACATAGCCTACCGTACCACTGTACCACCTAGCTTCTCGGGTTGCTTAGTCCTAAATTTAACTATATAAACTGCTGACCCAACCTCAACTGAAAGCTAACCAGTTACTCCGTTATATAAGTCTCAATAAGGTGTCCGACCTCCTTCTGAGCTATGGAATCTAGACTTTACCGCGGCGGTCACATGTTTTCCCGCACTTGAAGCTGGTCACATGTTTTCCCGTGCGTGGCACTGGTCACATGTTTTCTTGCGCTGGAAGCCCGTCATTTGCTTTCCCGCGTTTGGTTGGTGGTTAACAGAAGGTGTTGTACGAAATAAAAAATGAGATAAAATGATATCAAAAATGAAACAAGGACCTCTCCCTGGTGGTTAGACTCGATCGTTTCGCGTGGGAAGCTACGAGCTCATGCTCCGAGTCATGCCACAGGCTCATCACTCTTTCTGTTTGAGTGATGTTACGGCGGAAATAAGGGTAAAAAGGACAATCACATGACTTTTGGAGGGCATATAGTTGTGTCCCGAGTAGCATCATTTGCGCCCGAGCGGAGCGAGGGACACAAATAAATTATATGCCCGACAAAAGTCATGTCATTATCATTATTATCAATACACAAGGCCAAATCGTACAAATTCATTTAATAAGAAAAAAATGTTTAACAGAAACAGGGCCGTAAATGCGTTTGCAGCCCGTCAAATTCAATATCGCCCGCCACTCACGCGTGTTTTCTCGAAGGCAGTTTCTTATTTGGCCGCGTATATTGATAATAATTTAGCTTCGCCATAGCAGGAATATGTCATTGATATTCTCTCATTATACGGAGGCGTAATATAGAAAACTCAGATTACAGCGTGTTCGTTATCTTTTTGAGGACGTATCACGTTCAACCATGTTAGTACGCAGGTCATTTTCCTGTCCTGGTCTACGATGCTGTTTCTACTTTATGGTCTTTATGAAAGCAAAACAACTGAATTTCACGAAAAACACGGACGACTGTTAGCAGCTTGTCACCAGAAGCTGGAAATGATAACTGATAACTAATAACAATATTAACAGGGAAAATTTTTCTTGGATTTTTTTTAGCAGAAATATGTTTTTGCAAGAGTCTTAATTTTTGCAGATCGTAAGAGAAAATACCGCGAAAACGCAAAATTTTGTTCGTCTGTTTTTTTTTTTGGTTTGTTTTGTTTGGTAATTATATGAGTTGAACAGCAGCGTCATAAGTATTCAAGAACAGCTCTTCTTCACTTATTCAGTTGTCCTAACTCATTTCTTTTCTTTTGAAATACAGTATTTCAGTTACTGTATCAATTTAAATTTACGTTTCTTGGCCGGAAACTGACCGTTTTATTTGTTACCCCTTCTAGAATGGAATAACCAAAAATTAAATAAATAGATAAATAAATGAAAAATTCACTCTCCCGCAGAAAATATGGAACTTACTCGGTAAATTGTTTCAACACAGACCATTCATTGTAACTCACGCAAAGAACAAATGCCCATGCAACGATGACAAATGAAAAAGTGAAATGACCCATCGCTGGATTACTTCATTAACTTTGTCTCTGATTGTTCTAAAAGAATGAAAACGAAACCAAAAGCAGGTTGATATTCTCTTAAAGAGGTCACGTACTTTCGATATAGAAATTACATATTTTAGTCACGTTCTTTTTTTGTTCCACGATTATTCAAGACATTTTTCGTGCATGTACGCTAAGTAACTGGCACGATCATGACGTCATCGACTGGACATTGTGGTTAATAGAGCGTTGTAAATATTTCTTGCTTTTCCGTATGAATGTAGATTAATCTAGCACTGCTGTTTATGGCAAAAGTTAGGCGATTTCCCAAGCGTTTGGAAATAGAACTCGAATGATCGTGGCCTCATTTTGATTTCACCTCGTAAATCTTAATTGAACTTTTTTTGCGACAACCACATACGTTTTAAAAAGTGATAACCACGGGGCCCCTCATTAGCCAGCGAGCTGACGGATCACAGTAATGCAGTTTTCTTTGAGCGCACAATGCTTTGTATGTAAAGCGGAACAAAGGTCGCTATGTTTATAAAAACACAAAAAGACTTAATTTGAATACGGACCATTACACCTGAAAGCAATTACACTTTGTATTGGGGATTGAATGTGGTCGCTGGATGGTTTGAATCTGTTATTGTTCGTCCGTTGCGTGGTTAGTGAAAGTTCTGCCTTGTGGAAACTGCGATAAGTAAGGTTTGTGGTCTTATCTCATATCCGACGTTATCTTAACCTTCATAAAGTGCTCTCTTGGGAGAACAGCCAGGCCAAAAAGTATTCTACGGTATCCATGGTGTTTTCATTAAGTGTCGGACAGCGCGATTCTACATGTTGATCGTGAATTCAAAGATCCAGTAATTACGTACTAAAAAACTGCCTTGTACATTTAGGTTTCTCGTCCATCATTTTAATTGTGCTTTGTACGAACTAACGTGTTGGAAAGCGCCAGACAATGGTCAATTGACAAGCTTTTTGAAGGTGTTTATTCGCACAACGTCTTTAGCGCTCTTTCTGTAATGTCCTCCAGCGTTTGTGGAAGTAATTGCTGAACGATAGCCATGGATTACAGTAAAGAAGCTAATCTAGACAGCTAAAATGCAGCTGCAACCGTTTCTTTATTTTCAATGTAGGATAACGTTCAGATCAAGAGGAAAAGGAAAACCATCGTCGCACGAAGACCAGCACTTATAATCCGCCGTCAAAACCGTGAGTAATCCATTTTTGTCCATTTAGCACTGAGAAATTTGAAGTTATTTGTGATTAGTTGACAGCGGTTGTGTAACCTTAAGGAAGATTCCCAAGTTAAGAGCTGACTAGAATCAAAATTGAAGAAAATTCTCCAATTTCATTTTTAAAATACGTACTTTAATTACGAACACACAACACCATTGAATGCTCAGCCGGGAGGTAGGATTCCATCTGTAAACAGTATAAAAGTTAGAACCACATGGCACAGCCAAAGATTTGGCTGTTGGAGTGGCAAAAGGGTGAAAAGATGTGTTGCTTGCTTAGCGGTTTACTTGCTTAGCAAACTCTTACAGTTTATGTGGTACTTCTTAAAGTCGGAAACCTAACTGAATCATACGGGTTTATATCTTTTTGTGAGAAGTGATGTTTGCGTTGCCCTTTTTGGTTTAATAAATCATAAGCAAGGCAAAGGCAAGGTACGTATCACCCGTTTCTACTGTAAATTGTTTAAAACGTATCGGCATCATTTCTCAGGCTAAATGTCTGCCCGTCGTTCTTTCCAGCGAACACTTAAACAGAACAAAATGATAATAAAAGCGATATACGCCGTCCTTTTCAACGTCTCTTTCAGACGCTTAAAATAGAATGCGGATTGAGTTCGATTGAAATTCCGTTCGATTACGTTCGATTTACTATGCCGGGATTAACAACAGTCTCAGACCCGCACCGGCTCAAACAAATCCGTTCTTCATCTCGTTTTTGCTGGTTCGCGCAAAGATTCAAATATTAGTTAGAATAAACGTTCAAATGTTCTAGGTTAATTTTACCAATGAGCCAGGTAGTACTTCGTTTTACAGTTTGTAAGAAATCCGCCGATATTGGACCGGCGATGACCGGTCCAATCTAACATTTTTCAAAAGCAATTTCTGTTTTATTTATTTTTATTTTACTATAGCTATGAAATTATTTAAAAGGCAGAAATTACAAAGTCAAATTTTGTGTTTTTACCTAGTATTGAAAGAATAATAATAAAATAACTATTTTGTACCGGTATTGTGATTGAAAATAGAGAAAGTTAATTTTTTATAAAGCGACTTGCATACTGCGTGTCAGCTTGCGCAATAAACTACTCGGCCCTTTCCCTCCCAGAGTCAATTATGGAGACATGTAGTGTAGTTCTAACTTTTGGTTCTATCGACGAAGTCCCATGTTGTGACCATTCAAATCAAATCTCTTCGGCAGTACATTTGCATGGTACCATTTGTTTTTCAATATTTTACAAAATAAAAATTGGGACTTTCTTGAATTTTGATTTTTGCCCCAGGTATGCATAAATGAACTCAAAGTAGATAAAGGCAATTCTTTCACGGAATCTAACTATTGATTCATGTTATGCGGTTTAATTCTGTGGATACAAACTAAATTGCGACCATTCAAATTAAAACTTAACGAGGATTTTACTTGCTTGTGGTGCTGTTGCTTGTGTTCATGTTGTATTGTGGAACTGAGGTCAGTGGCTTTTACTTTTAAGGCTAAAATGTCACCATTCAAATATGGAAGCATTTGAGGAGAACTTTAATGTCGTTCTGTTTGGTTTTCATGGAATTTTTTCCATTAGAATTTTCAGTATTTTTTGGTATACTCTTGAAAGAAGGCAAAATTGGTTATAAACCCTGAAAATGTTTTAACGTTTTTAGCAGTAGCAGCCGCCAGTCATGTCTATCGCTGACTTAGAACATCTTTTGTTCTTTTTTCAACAACTTGGTGGATAATAATTGTTACTTCTACCCTGCCAAGCTTTTTTTCATTTTAGAAAAATTTAATATCGGAAATCGATCTCGGTCTCAGCACGGCCGTGAAAATTTGTTGTCACTTTTGAGATTGCAAAGGCTTTGGAGACGGAATTTAATTTTGATTTACTATAAAGTGACACCGAGTGTATTATCCAATGTGGCCAACATTTGTTGAAATCATAGCACCGTCAGTTGACAACGGCATTGGCGTAACTGGTCGAGAGCGCTGGTTCCATCTGTCTCCTGTTTTGCGGTAAGAATGGTTTGAAACTTGTTAGCGAATTTGACGTTTTTGAACTAGCTGAAAATGGACGTCTTTTTGCCATTTAGTCTAAAATTGGGTTAAGCACGGTTAAGTTATTATATTTTGCCTGGGAAAAAGGGAATTTTGTTTAGTGCTGTCGGAAAACGCGTATTGCGGTCTGAAAACGGAAATATTTTTACGAAGCAGCGGACACATACTGTCAAAACTCTTCAAGTCTGAAATTGCGCATAAACTTCGGAACTTCGGTGTAAACAAAAAAAAAACATTTGTACTAAAATTCCTCTGCCGATACGTTTGACGCTTAAAGCTATTTCGTTTTAAAGGAGGAACATTTAAAGAGACAAGTCTAAAAGGTGTAGGCATGCAAGAGTTTCAATACTGAGGGGACGTATTTTTTGCCCCCATACCAAAAATATTTAGGAGTACTTGCTTTCCAAGTTTTTTAATTCATGCAATATATAAGCCCAGTTAACCAAAATAATAAAAAGGCTTTTGCCAAATAAATCACTTTTAATTGCTTTTTTATAGACATGATATTTTTTAAATATTGTCCTTTTCACAGCAGTGATAATGGTAATTTCATAAGATAAAAGGACCGCCTGAAAATTAACAAAAAACGGTAAGCTTTTCTTTTATTTGCGGTGTCACGAAATTTCAGAAATGCAAAAATCTGTGATCAAAATACAAGATCAAATGTATTACCGTCTTTACTAGCGGCAAGAATGAGAATCCTTCAAAGATTTTAACCTTCCTACCGACTTAAGTACCAGTAAGCTAGTACACTGCATGGTCAAGTTCGTGCAGTTGTGATGCAAATTTTATGCGAAGAACGGTACATTATATGCCGGCAATAACTTGTTCTTTACACAGTATAGACGCTACAATCTGGGAATAAACAAAAATGGAATTAAACTGACTTTTTCATTACCATCCGGACTATCTCTTTCGCTTGAAAACAAACAAAACAAGTATTACATTTTAAAGCTGTAAATAAAAGTGGTTTAAATGTTAATCTTTGCAGGGCCAAATGTCTTAAACAGGATAAGCATATACGTTAATTTATGGAAACTTTATCACAAGCTGAATTTTTTACCAGCTTTTTGTTGGCCATGACTTCCGTTGACTTCGGCATTGATGACGCTACAACCAAATTACATGGGCTGGGTTCAATGTCTTAGATGGGGCCATAAAAATCGGAATTCTGTATTAAACAGGGTAGGAAAATCAGGGAGTTATGTCTTTTAAAAACAGACCAGGGGTCGATTTAATAAAACTTTTACAAGTGTAATTTACAAGCGTAGCCATTGTTTCAGAGGTTGAAAACAATTAATAGCTGCACTTGTAAATTACAAGTGTAAAAGTTTTATTAAATTGACCCCAGGGTTTGAGTGGCTAGGCCGCACCTGTATCCCTACCCCAACGTCTGTCGAGTACCCCCAGAGGAATAAGGCGGGGATCGCATTATAGCAATGTTAAAACATGGCTTTAATGGAAATATCTTGTTCACGCTTCAAACAATCCAAAATCTCTCGCTCATCTCATGAATCTATGTTATGGTTTTTTTTTTTGTTAATATTTGGGTGATTTTTGGGTATGTTTGGGAGGAAATAGTTCTTCTCAAAGGATTTGCAAAATTTAGGGAAATAAGAAATATTGAAGATTTAATGCAGCTTTACAATTAAAATTTGAAGTTAAAAATAAGTATATGGACACCAAAATAGTCCACTATCAACCTGGGGTACTCTTGCGTGGGTATCAACTGTCTGTTGGTGTTCCAAAAATCATTTCCTTCTTTAAACCTCTTAACATTTCATTGAAATTCACGGCGGTGAATTTCATTGAAATTCACCGCATTAAAGACCAAATTTAAACCAAGTTGAAGGTGACCTGGCGTGCGTTTCTCAACAATCCCCAAAGACATTTCGGGCCCGAAAGCTGTTTTTTAAATTCCGTTTCTAACGAATGGTGTTGAAGTTGTTAGGGGACGGACCATTAGAAAAGTGATGGGGGGGGGGGGGGGGGGGGGGGGGGGGGGGGGGGGGGGGGGGGGGGGGGGGGGGGGGGGGGGGTGGGGGATTTTCAGCTTGCACGAATTTTTTTTTTCGCCCATTGCTTGTGCAGGATTTTTTTTTGCAGGTGAAACCCTCTGCACGAATTTTTTTTTCAGACAAATATTGCTTTGTTTTTCATTTACTACTTAAAAAAAATAGTCCGCTACGTTGCACAAGACTATATCCTATTATGGAACGCATGAAACAAACACAACTTGACACCAGAATTACACGCCTGTTGTAGAAAAAATATGCAGTGTATCTTGAATTCATTGAGACATACACGAGACCTCCTCTCTACAACACGAAAAGAACTGTTCTTTGTGTCAGAAAATATCATACATGCTATGAAATTAAGAATAAAGCCTCAGAAAGAAACACAACTTAACGTCGGATCGAAACTACACCAATGCTATTGGTTCAATTAAACGAGCCAATGAGAAAACGGAACATTCGATCCTTCCCAAGAGTACAAAAGCGGCAAACATTTCATGTACAATTAACGGAATAATTTCATATTATTCCGCGAGACAGTTACTTATGGGAGCAACTGATGAGGTTCACCTAAGAACCGAAACTCGAGTCTTGCTTAAGAAAAACGTAAGAATTCACTAGCGTCCGTGAGATTTTCAATACAGATACCATATCTGTTCAAGCCATGTCGGGATGCAATAACGCCATGATGAAACAACGGAGGTTCTTCAAGCTCCAAGAAACACTTCTCAGAAACAGAACTAGATATAAAACAAGGAGCTAAAACAGAGGCGGATCCAGGGATTTCTGAAAGGGGGGTCATGCCTGCCCGGAAATTTTTCCAATTTTACCCTCTGAAACGCCATTTCCAGCACTCCTGAAACTCGAAAAGCGTTTGTTAAGTCAAAAAATTGACAATCAGCAATTGGTGGAGGTGAAACAACTTCGTATAAAACAATTTTATTCTATTATTTTTATGAACCACAAGGGAGACACAGGTCTGAAAGGGGGGGTCCGGACCCCCCCGACCCTCCCCCTGGATCCGCCACTGTAAAACATAAACTGCAAGAAGTCATGATTCCAATAGAGACACGGCAGCTTCAGACTTTGATCTTAGACGCCTACATCCGTGATAAAGATCCACTTTCTCACAAGTCTTGCACACCGCAGACTTTGACACTAAATCACGGCAGGGGCGTAGCAAGGAATTTTTCAGAGGTACGCACAATCAATTTCCAAACACTCCCCCTACCTCCTCCCCCACCCTCAAGTCCCAAATCTTTCTTTTTTCCCGACTTTTTCAGGTACGCACGTGCGTACGTGCGTACAGGTAGCTACGCCCCTGCACGGGCTGAGAGATTGACTGATCCTAGCATATTCATAACAATAACAAAAACTGCAGCCGATCACTACATATCTTGCAACAAAAGTTAGCCAAAGAAGCCCTAACATATGCCAAGAGAGCTAGCATAACGAAGGCATAGAGAAAACATAATTCCATAAATGGCTACACAGCATGAAAATCTCCTGTCACTTAAGAGATTTTTATCCCAAAGATCATCAAAGAGTCATACAATACATATCGAGCATGCAAAACTGAGACAGAGATAATAGTTACTAGTCACAATTCTATATTGGTGATCTAAAGGGAACAAATATCTCGTAGACCTTCTTGGGAAAGCATTTCTAAAGGCTTCTTTATGCATTTTGCGACTAGCGGGAGTCGTGTTTGGCCTGTCACCTTTATAATACTATTTAGAAATAATAGTATAGGAAGGCCCCAAGAATGTTTTGAATTTTTGAAACGCCAAGAGCGCTATTTTCAATAGGCACTTTGGCAGCTTTTATATATTAAATAACAACAATATAACAATAATAACAACAATAATATCAACAATAATAACAATAATAACAACAATAATAACAATATATTAAATAACAACTACAATAGGACTTCTCCTTCTGCATGAATTTTTTTTTCTTTGCCTTGAACTTTGCACGAATTTTTTTTCCTGGCATTTTCCCTTGTACGGATTTTTGTTTGTTTTCTTCCCCACCCCCCCCCCCCCCCCCCCCCCCCCCCCCCCCCCCCCCCCCCCCCCCCCCCCATCACTTTTCTAATGGTCCGTCCCTAGTTAGCAAACCAACCCAACTTGTGCAGTAAACGTGAGATTTTATTGTTTATCTTTCAAAAGCAACAACAATTGGATATTTGTTGTAAACATTTTGCACATAACATTCGGGCCCGTATAGCTTACGGGAGCCTTGAGAAACGCACGCCAAGTCCGAGGCGATATCAATGTACCGTACTATAACTTCATGCCTTAAAACTGGGGTCTTAACTGTTTTATTGGAGCCCCAGAGTCACACCTTAACCCCCAAATTTCTCCTTTGTTATACAGCTTACTTTCGGGTGGGCCGCTTACTTTCGGGTGGGCCGTCACTTTCGGGTGGGCCGTCACTTTCGGGAATTACTAGAAAGGTCGAAAAGTTAACGTTACTTTCGGAGGCCGCTACATTCGGAACTCTCCGGTAGTGAATCAGAGAGGTCAATGGGTCATGAGAGTAAGGACAAGATCTCCCAAGATTATTTCCTTGATATATTAACAACTTCTTCCCACTACATTTACAAGTCGGGTCTCGGAACTCTCCGGTAGTGAATCAGGAGGACACGAGAGTAAGTGACAAGATCTCCCAAGATTATTTCCTTGATATTTTAACAACTTCTTCCCACTACATTTACAAGTTGGGTCTCGGAACTCTACGATAGTGAATCAGGAGGTCATGAGAGTAAGGACAAGATCTCCCAAGATTATTTCCTTGATATTCAACAACTTCTTCCCACTATATTTACAAGTCGGGTCAAGACGTGTTATCAGATCTAACTAGATTGCAAGCAGACCCTTTCAGGATACACAACAACAACAACTTAATTACAGTATTCCCATTTCTATGCATGGTTTTAATCAAACAGTTAAAATAAGCAACAAGGAAACTTATATTATAAAAAATTACAATAAAGCTCCCGGCTGTATTCACTCGCGCAGGCGGTCACTCTAGAGGCTTATACCAGGAGCCTATTCCTGCTTATACATAGTTAGCTAGGGACGTTTATGCATGCAGCTGTTTAAGAAATCGTTATTTTTTAATGAAATGCAACGCTGATCAAACAACTAAAACTTTGTTTTTATTGCCCAATATTGCGCCGGTTGAAACAAAACGAACTTTCATCAGTTGTGAATTTATTTATTTATTTACAATATACAATTATTGAAAAAAACATAGTTTTAGTTACAAATTTTTAGTTGTCAATTTCATTTAAAGGGATGGTTTCATGGTTCGGCGCATGTGCACATATTAAAATGCTTTATTCGCTTTCTTACCAATTTTATCGGTTAAAAAAAACATTCACATTTACTTCAATAATCACATATTATAATTAGTCCAAACAAAGCGAAGGATGACCAAAATATACAGAAAATTTCAACAGATAACACCGACAAAGTCAACACTGAATAAAACCTTTGACCCGAAGGATTTATTCTACGCTCTGGTGGCTTTCATGGCGCACATCGGTATAATCATCCATTCAATCAGCTATTCAATCAGCTGACTGACCACGCCATTTTCACGGGCAAATTTCCCGCCAGAGTTATCAACTCAGTTCTGATTGGTCTAAACAATGAAATTAAATGGGTTACGTCATAGCTTGCACATGCCCGAACCGTGAAACCCTGCCTTTGAAGGGAACCTCTATTGCTATAACGAATTGACGTTAAATTGTTGGAAATAAAGTCTAAATTAAATTTTTTTAAAAAACAGGTGCAAATATAATTTTAGTATACAAAAAATGGATATGAATATCGCCTATTTTCGCTTTTAAATTTCCCGCGCGCCGCCGTTTTGAATATTTATGACGTGATACGGTTGTCTAATTGTTGCATACAAAAGAACTTCGATTCTTAACAATAGCGGCAATTTAACGTCAATTTGTTCTGACAATGGAGGTTCCCTTTAAAAAGCTCTGGCCTCAAACTTCTGTTATACCTGAAAATTTAACGCCTATTGTTTTCGGAGAGATAAAAATGTTGTTTGGGGTACACGAAATAAGGTCAGCTAGGATTATGGGTACAAAATAAGGTCAGCTAGGATTATGGGTACAAAATAAGGTCAGCTAGGATTATGGGTACAAAATAAGATCAGCTAGGATTATGAGGATGAGGAGTGTGGAAAATGAGGAGTGTGGAAAATGCGGCCGGTCGGAAGCGAGGAGAGGCGGCTGTATTCGAAGATGGCAATCAGTTCAAAACACCTTTGGGCCTCAGTTTTTGTGCCGACTTGTCGTTCGCATATGGACTGGACTGTTCGTCATTGAAGGCGCTCGGTAGGTTATACAGTCTCACGGCTGTCGTCTGTCTCGTAGACACTGAATGCCTGGTCCCCTTTAAGCAGCCAAAGATAGTTGAGAAGTTACTTGTCGATCCAGTAAATTGGCTAATAGACCATGCACGTTCGATGTTTAAAAATTCTAACATGAATACAGGGCTTTCTGCCGACATAGGTTATAGGGAAGATATCAATGTCGTCACCAATTGTTATTAATGTGCCAACCAGAGCCTTATTGGCTGCCGAAACAAAGGGTTCTTTTGTTCCAGTGGTTGGCACATTTGAATAACAAAAAGAATGTTTGTAAACAGATATCATCCCTACAGCAAAAAAATGATAAAAAAAAAAACAATAAATAATGCCTAAAAATTTCTTCGTGCCGTGATTCCGGCCCATACGAGAATTGAATAGAATGAAAACAAACCAATGTCGAAGTTTGAGAGAAAGCCAGAAAGCCCTGGAGCCGGAATATTGATCTGTTAAGAGGGTCTTGCGCCGTGCCTCCATGTTGACTTGTACGCCATTCCTCCGGGTCTTCCATATATAAAAGTATCGGGGTGATCGCCGTACCTTTTAGGGCTTACAGTTCGTGGTTTGTTACCACTAAGCGTGTTTGAGTGTGTAAGTAATAGTTATTTTGCCATGTCAGCATATATAGTATATTTCTAGTTGTTTATGCTGTAAGGTGCGGGATTGCAGAAAATTGGAATATAGTAGTTTGCATCTCATTGACTAAGAATAGTGGTTCAATGCCTCGTTCTAAAAAGAATTGAAAAAGAATAGAATCAATTTTCTGCAATCCCGCATCTCACTCTTTTTGTATTACGTTAGAAGACAAACTTTTCGGTAAACGAGATTTTTATTTCTCAAAGTTCTGCGGTGGCCGATAAGAACAATTACTACTAACACATTGGGCCGGAGTGCTGGTTTTTTTTTTTTGTATAAGCGTTTTTAGTCAGGAGGTTGACGGTTGTACTCGTTTATACGGGTCATCAGGCCAAGTTATACACACAAAACTGAATTGGAAACAGTGCGGTCTAGTTTATAAGGGCTGGTTCCCATTGGCGACGTAATCGGAAGCGGAGTCGGAGTCGGAAGCGTAAGGAGCCTTACATTCTAGTGTAAATCAAAAAACGGCGTCGCAATCGCTCGGAAGCTCGACGGAATCGGAATCGGAAGGATCAGAAGGTTTCCTTTTTCTTCCGATTCCGCTTCTGCTTCCGTCGCTTGCTATCCGCTTCCGTCGTTTTGATTTCCACTAGATCGTAAGGTTTCTTACGATTCCGATTCCGCTTGCGCTTACGATTCCGCTTATGTCGCTTACGTCGCTAGTGGGAACCAAGCTTAAGACAGCGCATGTAAAATAAATTGAGAAACAAGACTCTAGTATTTGCATCTTTACTGAGACCTGAGAAATATCTGGAATTTATTCGATAGTTGCAGCCCTGATGGAAGACAAATTACAACAAATTTGAATATCCTGAAAAACTGACATGTCATGCTAAAAAAAAAGAGGAGGCGCTACAGAATTTCTCCCGGCGCTAAAACTGGCAGCTCCGGTATAAAAGAGACCTGGCCTGGCCATTTTCACCTAACTCTCCTGGCAACAACATGCGTCATAACTAAGACCATTACTGACGAAATTTGGAAATAAAATATCAGAAGTCTAATATGAACTTCTGTTTTTATTTTTTTGCTTAGGCTGATTAGTTTAGTTTGATGAGATTTTTGAAGCAAATTTTATTAATAGGACGCTATGTAGACAATCGCGTTTCATGGCTAAAAGACGCGTAAATTTGCCGCCATTTCACACCCAAAAGGTATGAAATTAAGGAGGTGCTATCTCTTTTATAGTGCAGTTCCATGCGTTAATGTGAAGAAATGCGAATCAGGTTGAACTGTTTACAGCTATTTATTTACTTTAATTTAATTTTAAAAGACAACCCAAGTGCTGAAAATAGATGCAGACCCATGCAATGGCAAATCCGGAGTATCATTGAAACGGAGTATTGTAGGGAAGTTAGATGCAGACAACCTAAAGACACAAAGAGGGCTAAGAATACCTTTTTTAATGCACAATGCCATCTTGTAAATAGTTTTAAAGCCTAGGACTTTTGAACAATTTTGTGAATTTTAACTAGTGATAAGTTTTTAATTGTAAATATTATTGTTATTATTATTATTATAGTTTATCATTGTTTTATTATTGTAAATATTATAGGACATAATTCAGCCTATTGGCTGCGACGTTTTATATAAATAAACTATCTACCTCGTTCCCAGGGCTTTTCAAGGGAAAAGCCCTGGGAACAAGGTTGAGATGCAGAGCCTGTGGGAAACTAGTATAGGGAAATTAGATGCAAAGCCTGTAGCATGCAAATCCGAAGTATCACTGTAAAATAAATATTCCCGCTTGGTGAAACCGGAGTAGTATAGGGAAACAATTAATTATATTTTATGCTGTGATGGCTACGTACAGACGTCAAGTTTAATATATGCCTGGAAATAACTTATCTATAATTTTGGCTAAAGTATTTCATGCTGACGCTTTTAATAGCTGCTTTAGTTGACTTTAGTTTGAAACACGTAGTCTTGAAAATTTCAGCATTTTCGTTTTAACTTTATCGTCGTAACACTAACTTTTGTCCCAGCATGAGAATTGCTTTTTAACATGTTTGAAAATGGCTTTTATCATGTTTCCTGCGTTTGTTGTGCAACTTTCATTGTTAATTTTTTTCCTATTAAAGCTGGATGCATTATCGTTACAATTCAGGCGGTAGCAATTTTTCTTGCAAACACTTTAAAAAGCACTTAAAAGTCTTATTTGTCTTTGCTTCAAAACTGTCGGCGAATTTAAAGAGATAAAAAAGATACAAAGTGAAGAGATAAGTTTAGCTTGCAATGGTTCCATAAAGGAAGTTTCTTTTGTTTTATCTACATTTTGTTTTTCGCGGTGGTAACTGTGGTTAAATGAAGAAAAATAGTTTGGGCTGGTGTTAATAATTGTTTTCCTGTTTATTTGCTTAACCCAAACACAATAATACAATTTAAGTTTTTTTTGCTACTGAGGTTGAATATCGACCGGTATATCAACAAGCTTTCACAATCTTGTATCTTTTCTGCCATTAACTCTTTAGTAAACCCAACTGAATATAAAGAGAGTTCCAATTTTTTTTTTCATTGTTCATAATGATTGTTTGTTTCACTCTTAAAATTTGCATTACTATCGCAAAACAATGCACATCATTTCGGAAACTCGAAAATTTGTTTTTATCAACTACGTTGATAAGGTAAATTGGCCACATTAAACACGAGATCTAAAATCTGACGTTTCGAGCGTTTGCCCTTCGTCAGGGCAACGCAGTTGATAAAACCATTGTTTTACTCCACCGCCGACCAAAAATAACAATTTCTTTAAAAGCTAACCACTTTTTTCATTTCAGAAACTGTTTTTTTTATTTGTGCAAAGTACAGATGTCCGACTGACGGTGACGAACTTTCAAATATTATTATGCAAATGTTTTAGATAGTTCTAAGTGATTCCATTCAATTACAACCGGACTGGTAGCAGCAAATAGAGAATTGTAAATTTGCCACCCTTCGCGAATAATAAGATGGACATACTTATCTCTTTCAGGTAAGCAAACACGTTGTCGTCGATAACGAGTGAATTCGGTACCAAGGGATGGAAATTGCCCAAATGTTGACGTTTTTCGCTCTGTTATTTGCTTGGACTACGATTTTTACAGGTACGTTTAAAACTATTATATTGTAATTTATAAACTAAAGTGCACGTTTCGTTAGCATTGTAATGAAGCCGGCTGAAAAATTGTTAAGTTGTGCTTATATCAAAGTTTGCAAACAAACTGCCGTCATTTTGAGCTTCAGCTGTCTAGAAAGGAAGAAATTCCTAAAGAACATGTCTCAAACATTTGAAAAACGGAAATAAAAACTTGCTTTTAAAAGGTATACGTACACTTTAAGTCATTTTCTTGTTGATGGAGTTTTATTTTAATTTTGACAAGGGTATTCTTAATGAATGTTTGATAGCCTGTTATAGTTTCTCCAATATCGCGCGAATAACGGGAAAATAAACGAGTAGTGAGAGTTTTATTTATTTTTATTATATATTTTTACTTTTTGGCGCTCTGCCAGCGGCTGCCTCTCCATAAACGAAACCATATTTTGGCGCCGCGCGATATAAATAAAGAAAAGGCAAAATATAAAATCACTATTTTTACCGGCCGATCCTTGTCATCGATGTCAAAACAACAGCAAGAAACGGGACAGTTTAAGAAGGGAGTAATTTTGGTAACATTTTGTTGAATAGACGATTTTGTGTCAATTTAAAAAGAATTGAAATTACTGATAATTTCCACCAAATTAAAAAACTCAACTTGTCTCGCGAAATATATTTGTAACACAAATCAATAGATATGAAGTTAATTTTCTCTACCGAGAGCTACCATGCCAGTTGGAAAACTTTAAACAAAATCTCATCTTCGCTTTGGAATTGAAAGTATTAGAAAACTTGGAATCACAACATTGTAAAAATATATGTAATATCTTTCCTTTAAACCTTGGAAGTGAAAGCGCCTTTTTTTCACATCGAAAAGTTTTTTTTTTTAAGGGATACATAATTAATTTGAAATTTGGCTGGGCTGTTCTAGATATTTCAGTACAGAATTTAGAAACGTTTCTGTGGAGATGACTAAACACTTTTATATATACACCCCTAACAACAAGCATATCAACACTAGTGTGACCATTCAAATGAAAGCTACTGAGCAGTACTTTCCTGTTGTGCTGTTCATTATGCTATACAAGGTGGTTCTAACTTTTCAGTCTGTGGATGAAATCTTTAAGTTTTTTATTTTTTTATTTTTTTTTAACTTTTAATTTTTAACTTTATTTACACCATTATTTTTTTGTCATTGTACCCTGGTCCCAGATATTTTCTTTCTTCTTTCTCCTTAAAGTTGCGAAAATGAGGCGAGCGGCGTTGTGCGCGTCGCTTCGCTGTTCAATTTCGTTTGAAAAGAAAGACAAGCTGAAGAAAACCTTTGGGACCAGGGTATCGTTATCGATATAAGAATGATATTTTATAGTGTCTGCGTTGAGAAGAAATGGTTGCAGGTAATTTATTCTCTACTGCTTTTTACATTTTTTTTAACGCATTTAAGTCTGTGCCTAGTTTTGCTATTAAAAAAAGGTAATTTTGCCTTAAGCTTCTCAGTTTGAATTATACATAACTTTCATGGACTCGATAATAAAATAATCGAAAGTGCTCCAGGAGGAGTTTTAGTCTAAACGCTGCAGGGTCCTCCAGTAACGTCACGAAATTACGAACGTTACTAGTAGTGCATGTGACGTTAAAACGAGCACAGTCACTTTTTTGGCATTTCACGCGTAACTGTCTTGTGAGCGGCGAACGGTAGCAACAAGTTAGCGAGTAAAGTTTTGCTATAGCGAGGAGATTTGGAACCCCTCCCTTTCGTGAGAGATTTTCGCGTGAGAACCTAAATATGGCAGTGAATGTGCTTGCAGGCTATTGGCAGCAACTTTTGTCAAAGAAGGCCAAGTTCGCCGCAAAAGAAAAACAAATGCTAAATTTCATTTTTGAAAAACTTTGAGAAACAAATGTGAATGGCCCTAAGGCACAGCAGTTCTGTTCAACACAGCACTGCGGTTAGCAATTGCAAGACCGTATCTGACATGATGAGCGCTCAAAACTAGAAAGCAGACGCGGACAGCTGTTTGGCCCTCATTGGGGCTCGTCAGCGTGTCGTAGCTGAACTGACACAATGAGACTCAGTGACACTTTACCTATCTCAAATATGTCGCTAGTCATTCTAGAAGACAGCTAAGGTCAGCTAATGGCAAGTGGCCAAAAATCAATTCGATCTCCGTGAACTAATCATGACAGTGCTGCGGCAAGAAACAACGAGAATGAACTACACTATCCTCTAAAAATATTAGCTTTCATTTAAATTGTCTCGCTTGAGGATTTGAAAAATTTAATCCACCTTGTACATAATTATATAAAAGTAAAAAGCACACACTTTGGGATTTTATCCACAGATTGAAAAGTTAGAACCACCTTGCAGTCAGCATAATAAACAACATCCAGAAACTTTTGTTTGTCATCTCACATTTGAATGACCACACTTAAAGTTCTCGATTTCATCCATATAGGAGACTACCTCGATCAGTACCACAGGGTATTTAGTACTGCTCATGAGCTTTTATTTGAATGGTCAAACTTAAAGATTTAATAAAAAAAAAAATAAAAAAATAAAAAACTTAAAGATTTCATCCACAGACTGAAAAGTTAGAACCACCTTGTATAGCATAATGAACAGCACAACAGGAAAGTACTGCTCAGTAGCTTTCATTTGAATGGTCACACTTTAGGATTTCATCCACAGACGGAAAAGCTAGAACCACCTTGTACAGCATAATAAACAGCACCACAGGAAAGTACTGCTCAGTAGCTTTCATTTGAATGGTCGCAGTTTAGGATTTCATCCACAGACTCAAAAGTTAGACCCATCTCGCACAGCATAATAAACAGCACCACAGAAAAGTACTGCTCAGTAACTTCATTTGAATGGTCAAACTGTAGGATTTCATTCACAAACTCAAAAGTTATTGGAACCACATTAACTTATGGTTTTGACTGTGGAAGGAAAAGCTTTCGGGATTGTTTTTCCGCCAGGTTTTTGACTGCAAACTTTATTATTGTTCTTTAACAGGGTGTCAAGCCAGTAAGCATGAACAAGCATTATTGAAGAAGATCTTTAACTCAAATTACGACCTGAACGAGCGACCTGTAGTGAATGATTCAGATGCTGTGGTGGTCATTTTTGGTTTAACACTCAATCAGATAGTTGATGTGGTGAGCAAAAAGTAGCTTAAACTGCGGTCTTATCGTCACTCGCCAATTCCGATCCCGGGATTCTGATATGACATTGAAATTTATGATGCTCTTGTCTTTGCAAAAGATGTCTTGCTTTTTCCTTACTTCTTTTTTTTTCTGTTTTCTCGGTGTGACCTGGACAATCTGGGACCTTACAGACTCTTGCACTCTCATCGCTGTAGTCGCGCCATTTGTTGCACTTTGGCAGGCTACCAGTCAGATATACTCTAGAAATAATTCGAGGGTTACTGCACTCGTATCAGAACTGCTATTTCTCTCGCTTTAGTCCTCTCAAAAGCTCAGTTGTCTGGTTAGCCTCCTCTGATATACTCCTGTTAAGAAACAAGTAAAGTCACCTAGATCCAACTATCTCCGAAAATTGCCGAAGATTTCCGATGATGTTCCGACAACGTCCGAATATTGCCGAAGATTTCCGAAGATGTTTCAAACCATTAAATATAACATACGCATCATAAATAAACTTCATTACAGTTTTTATTTTATTTTAGGATGAAAAGAATCAAATTTTGACATCAAGCGCCTGGGTTAGACAGGTAAGACCGCTGTACTCGTATATTGTAATAGTCTTCAAATAAAGCCTTGCCGCGCGCTACTCTCACCTGCACATTTTCCCGGATTTAACTACACACCCTGAACATAGCAACACAAAATTCAGAAGAGTTTATTTTAAAAATAACGGCTTGAACAACGTTTTCACTTAAAAAAGAGAGGAATATACATCCATACCATATCAACGTCTCATATTAATAATCGAGCCAACAAACTTGTAACTAACAGTACAGCAATTATACAAAGATGTAGCTTATCAGCTTCCGGTGCACAAAAGATAAGCTTTATTTAGAACAAGACGAAAGGGGAAAAGCAATCACACATAAGAATTGAATTTGTGCTTTCAATTATTTTATTTGTCACATGTCAGTCTTGTTTTCTTAAGTAAGGGGCGAATCATTAGATTTCTAAAGGGAGGGGTGGGGGTGGGGGTTGGATGATATAAATATAGGTTATCCCGCAAACTAACTCTTTTGAGAAAAAAATCGCGCAATTGCGAATTCCCGACTTGAGACTTTTAAGCTTGGTTCAGACGTCGTATTTCACATGAACAGAACCTAAAATGCTGCGTCTGAATCAATTCGGAACGGCTGGTCCAAATCGGTTCAGCTCAGCTGTTTTTCTCCACCTGGCTTAGCCGGAAATAATGGCTATGGACCGGCTTTGATTCAGACGCCGAACCCCAATCTCCGACCCCGATGCCCGATGCCTGATGCCCGATGCCCGATGCCCGATGCCCGATCCCCGATGCCCGATCTCTAATCCCCGATCCCCGATCCCGGATTCCCGATCCCCATACCCTTCAAACGTCTAATATGGCTCGCCCCTTTTCCGGCTCTTGTTTCACCCGCCGTTAGTTATATGTAGTCACAAAATAGATTGCCTAACTTAGACGATATTCATTTCTTCACAGATATGGTATAATCCGCTATTATCGTGGAACAGCAGTGATTTCGGAGGATTAAAAACTATTAATGTGTCACCAAAGAAAGTTTGGCTCCCAGACATTGTTCTCTATGAGAAGTAAGTGAATTTAAACTTGGCCAAAATAATGAGCTATTTGTTTGATTACCTCGATTCCACATGAACTTTGCTTGTACTTTTTGGATGGGAAACCGCTGGAGCTCATTTTTTTATAACACTCATTCACCGGTAACGATACGTTTCTTGTGTTTGTTCACAGCGCTGACGAGGACATTAGTTTTGGCGGCAACTTAGACCGTCTAAACTTCAGAGTTGTTTTGCACCACACGGGGAAGAACGTTTGGCTTGCTCCGGTAACTTTCAAGAGCAAATGTCGCATCAACATCAAGTATTTCCCATTTGACACGCAGCATTGTAAAATGAAGTTCGGTTCCTGGACTTATGACGGCTTTCGCCTTGATGTTACGAACGAGAGTAACTCTGCTGACCTTGATAGTTACGTCGAGAGCGCCGAATGGGATCTTGTCGGCGTCCCCGCGGTGAGGAACGTGCTGAAGTATTTTTGTTGCGTGGAACCGTTCCCGGATGTAACATATACCATAATAATCCGGCGGCGCTCTCTGTTCTACATGATGAACTTGATATTACCGCTGGTCATCATCACCGTATTGATAAACGTGTCCTTTATACTCCCGGCTGAGTCAGGTAAGTGAACCTTGGTCCGCATGAGTATTAGCTGTTTCCCTCCTAAAAACCGCCATCTTGATTTGTGTGGTTTTGTAGTACTCAGAGATACAACTTCATGAAAACCGACTATCTAGTGTATAGCCTATTGCCAGCTTAGGGAGAGGAAAGGCATTTTATTAACTTGTAGTAATCAACCATCTGGAAAATGCGTTCGCACAAAAGAAAGTATGTGAAAATGTTCGTGGAAATGCCAAAGTAGATACCAGTTTCCGCCCGGTTTGCCCCTGAAAAGAACAAAAGAATCTTCGGGTGGGGGGGGGGGGTGTAAAGTTGTAAAGTGGCGTCGAAACAGAGGAAAGCTGAATTCAATCCGACTACTACACAGGACACCCAACAACACAAGATGAGGATTGAGCGAACGCAATTATGAAGGAAGAAAATCAACCCATTCTACTTTCACCTGATTGTCTTTCACTAAAGTGAAGGAGGGTTGTGCCTAAATCATACCGTCCAGAAGGACATCGGACACCTTATTGAGACTTATATAACGTAATGTCGACACTTAGAATTTTATTTTCAACATTTTTTTAGTGTAAAAATGAAAATCTAAAATCCCCACTCAAGATTGAACCAGTGACCTCAGCTAGGCTTAGGCTTACATAGCCTACCGTACCAGAGTACCACCTAGCTTCTCGGGTTTCTTAGTCCTAAATTTAACTAATGTATATAAACTGCTACCCCTGGCCTCAGCTGAAAGCTTACCAGTTACTCCGTTATATCAGTCTCAATAAGGTGTCCGACGTCCTTCTGGACGGTATGATTTGGGCTTGACCGTGGAGGAGCGGTGGTGTAGTGGTGTAGTGGTTAGCCTGTATGGTGGTATAGTGGTTAGTCTGTGTGGTGGAGTAGTGGTTAGCCTGTGTGGTGGTGTAGTGGTTAGCCTGTGTGTTGGTGTAGTGGTTGGTCTGTGTGGTGGTATTGTGGTTAGCCTATGTGGTGGTTTAGTGGTTAGCTTGTGTGGTGGTGTAGTGGTTAGCCTGTGTGGTGGTGTAGTGGTTAGTCTGTGTGGTGTGTAGTGGTTAGCCTGTGTGGCAGTGTAGTGGTTAGTCTGTGTGGTGGTGTAGTGGTCAGTCTGTGTGGTGGTGTAGTGGTTAGTCTGTGTGGTGTGTAGTGGTTAGCCTGTGTGGCAGTGTAGTGGTTAGTCTGTGTGGTGGTGTAGTGGTCAGTCTGTGTGGTGGTGTAGTGGTTAGCCTGTGTGGTTACCTGTGGCTCGAGTGGGTCACCTGTGACTCGAGTGCGATTTTTTCCCACTAAAACAGAAATGGTTATACCTGATATATGCCATGCAGTTTTCCTCATTGAGGTACTTTTCTTGGTTTCGTTAATTACTCTCCTAAATTAAAAAATAACCGGCAACAGTTTCCTGACAAAAGACCATTTCATGTAGTTCAATAGTGTGGTGGTTTACACGTCAGACTACTCCAATAAAACCGGATTTAAAGGGGCTATGTCGCAAGGTGAGTCTGCGCAATAAGTTCCTGTCATGTGACGTCACCTGACGTCACACATGTCAAATTTCTATTGTTCCCTCCCGGATCGCAGCAAGTTTTATCGCGCTTGCACTCGTGTCGAACCACGCGAGGTAAACAAACACACGATCGATTTCGCTTTTAAATTCCTCCCCAACTTCCACCACTATTGGAAGACATCGAATTTTTCGAAGGTACGACTAACAAATCACAGAAATAATTTAACAAAAATCTAGCCAAGTAAATACTCTAACTAATTTGTAAACTTGAGATCTATCCTTCCACGCAATACGACGGGATGGAACGGATTGCAGCGAATTCGACAGTAATGGCCGCCAACTTGATAAAAAGCCACCGGACGTTTTTCAAGTTGTTAGTACCCAGTACTCACCCGTCATCCTCGCGACATAGCCCCTTTAACTCTAAACATAAAACCACTGGCGGTGCATTCAGGGATTTGGAGTAAAATGCATGTAGGTCCTCAATGGACTATGTACATATTGCTTGCATGTTATTCTGTAATAGGGCAAATACGCATCTAATAAATCCCGTGGGTATGTTTTTGTAACTTTCTCAGAAATAAATGTCTACTGATGGCCAGGATGGAAAGAAATTAATATATATTGATAGGCTTAGCCTAACAGCGGAGCTCTCTGAACAGAAACGATGATTACAAGCTTAACTTAGGCGAAAGGTCGGAAGCACAAGAAAAATTAGAATTTAGATTGACGACCGGGCTATTTTTCAATTTTAGCAATTCTCAAAAACAGTATTACTAGCGTCTGCACAGTACAGTACTGAGCACATGGCGAAATTCAAGATGTCAATCCGACTGAATTTGAGCACGTTTTATAAACATTTCTCCAAAACTAACGACAACACAAAGAAAACGTCAATCACAAATTGATATCAACATAAATTTCCATTGAAAAATGTAATTTCTTGTACCGTTAAATCCCTCGGCGGCTGCTTGAAAATTCTTTAAAATTCCGCTAAGGGTTTCTTCGCGGGTATGAAGGTTCCCGAAGCAAGATTTCATCGCTTAAAGCTCTTCTTTTTCTGGGTATTCTTTAAAGCTTTCTCTTTCTATTTTGAATATTTTAAATGTGTTATTGCAAAATCACGGCCTGTTTTGGCCGGCACGGCCGTCAATGGGTTAAAGGAGTTTAGCTCTAAACAAATGCTTCGACGATCTACTAGCTTCAATTGTCCTAAGACGAAATCAGGTTTAAAAATAAGCACTTAGCTCTATATTAATCCAAAAACGCTTGACTTGAAGAGTTACTATACGCAGCCTCAAATGCGATCTCGACCACTGGAAACGTGAAACCTGTATTGAGTAGCAAACCGCGAAAAAATGCGGGGAAAAACGTTTCATTCGGGATCGAATCCTTCACAAACAAGTTTTTTTTAACTTATAGGAAGTGAAAGCTAACCTAATGTCTAGATCCTTACAATTTCTCTTAGCAATAATCTGGAATTTTAATCTTAATTTTATAATAATGACCATACTGTATATATTTATGTTCGAGAATTTCGTGTACGAGAAAAAAGCTTAGTTTTGATTTTAGCACAGTCGTGATCCAAAACATAAAACCCCCTTGAAATATGGTTATTCCGTAATGATAATAGGACAATCACATGACTTTTGGAGGGCATACAGTTTATTTGCTGCCCGAGTAGCATCCGCGAGGGTGCAAATGATGCTACGAGGGACACAAATAAACTATATGCCGACAAAAGTCATGTGATTATCATTATTATCAATACACAAGGCCAAATCGTACAAATTCATCTGATTTAATAAGAAAAAAATGTTTAACAGAAACAGGGCCGTAAATGCGTTGGCAGCCCGTCAAATTCAACATCGCCCGCCACTCACGCGTGTTTTCTCGAAGGCAGTTTCTTATTTGGCCGCGTATATTGATAATAATTCATTTTATTTCTCACAGGTGAACGCATTTCCCTGACAATTACTATTCTCCTGGCTATGACAGTGTTCATGTTAGTGGTGGCAGAAACAATTCCTCCATCGTCAGACGTAGTTCCGCTCATCGCCAAATTTTACATGGCTGGGATGGTCGAAATGGCCGTTGGTCTGGTATGGACTTGTTACATCTTGAAGTACTATCACTCGGATGTCATCGAGATGCCGACGTGGGTTCGGAAATATGTCCTCGGCTATCTCGGAAACTTCTTCGGAATCAGCATGGACAACCTTAAGCGAATCCAGGAGCATTCGAATTTGCGCAAAGGGAGCGGTCGGAAAGCAACGCTGGAGATGACGTTGGATCCTGTTTGCAACAATGGTAAAAACGTACAGATCAAGAATAAACTTCACTTGATGAACGGTCATAACAACAATCCTTATGACAGCCATTACAGAAACATAACTATGAGAACAAATGGCTTCCTTGCTGCGCCGTCTCTCAGCACCTCAGAACTGTCGTTAAATCAACAGGACGGCTTTCAAGATCCGGTTCTACAGCTTGGAGAGAAAATTCTCGACCGAGTCGATACGCTTGTCGAGAACTCGGTTGTGGACGACAGACTGAACAATCACAAAGAAGAATGGCGTATCGCTGCCATGGTGATGGATAAGCTGTCGTTGTGGGTGTTTGGGCTAGCTGTGTTGGTTACTGTATTGGGAGTTTTTCTACAGGCGCCTGCTTACGTCGCGTGACAAGACGTTATTTTACTCCCAGGACCTAAAGAGCAGTATATTATGGTTAGAGCACACGTTTGTGTCTCGTTTTACGGAATTGTCGGGATCAAGATGATCTACTCGTGATGTTGGGTTGTATTAAGGGACCCTCTTAAAGGGGCACTGTCCCGGCTGAAATATCATGTTTTCATGATTATGGCCAGGAGCTTGCTTTAAGCTTGTTTTATTATCTTGAAATATGAAGAAGAATCGCCAAAAGTGATAAGCGCAAAGAAAAATGAACTACAAAGACAAAATAACGACTACAAAAACTCAAAAATTTCACCAAAATGGCAATTTTGATTTCTTGACCGCCTGTCACGAAATCAAATTTGATGAACTGTAATCCACTTCCATCCTTTCAATCGATCCTGCACTTTATCTCCAAACTACTGCTTCTGTTTTGTTCTGTAGAATCGTTTTATTCAATTTAGTTGTATATTTGGTGGCATTTGACGATATAACATGGAAATTAAGTAAACAAAATCATGATTTCGTTCTTTCAGCGGGACAGAGGGACAGTGGGACAGCGGGACAGCGGGACAGCGGTTATCTTCAGTAGTTTAGTCGTTATCTTTGACTGATGTGCCTCCTCGATGGGGAAACATTTTTGCAAAATTTTATGTGGACGATTTTCTAAAATTTGAAAAGGAGCACACTAAAGATGCCAGGGATCTCATTTTGTAGACGTGATTCTAATTAAACAGCGTTAGTGCTACGGTTTCTTAGACTCCAAAATGATAATAACACGTCGCATCGGTCAGGGCTTATCTGTAACCATGTCGTGCGAATTTTTGGCTTGGGGCATTTTATTGTTCTTGTTTCTGGGAAAACTGTAAATAATGCCATTGACTTCATGCCTTGTTGTATGTTTTAAGTAACAATCCGTGTAAGAAGTAGGCAACCCAAATCCACGGAATGCAGAAAGGTGTGAATTGTGCTATTGTTGAAACCGTCCACCTCATTGGCTAAAACATGAAAATCTACCATAACTTCATCAGGCAGCGCATTTATTTATCTCTAGTTTACTAATTGATTACCTTTTAGTGAAAACTATTGTGATTTTTAATGCAACAAAAATTCTATGTGGGGAACATGGAAAATTATAAGTCTCTCTTGGCCATTGTTTTGGAGTCTCACGATTGGATGAAATCTTGTAACACAAAAGAAACATCGCTTTAAAATAAAGTTTCAGTAAATTTTATTTCAAAACCATGTTGTCCATAGGTTGACGTATTCTCAGTACGAAAATCTAAACATTCTTATGTGGGGAAAGCGAAATGCATCGGAACAATAGAGAATTGCCTACTTCTTACACGGATTGTTACTTAAAGACCTTGACTTGTACATTCCAGCTTATTGAATTGCGAGAAAAGATTAATATGTATTCTGGTATTTCCTCCTTGAGTACGTACCACTCAGAGCCTAAAACTGTGGCGTTTTTCTTGTCGTTATTATTGATGCTTTTGTAAGTGCCATAGATTGTAAAATCATCCGCAGACTTTATGGCTTTGAAAAAGACTGATGATCAAGTTTTAAAAAAATATATAATTTGACAAAAGTTCTAGAGAATGGACTGACTTTATGGAATGAATAACCATTCAAATGACATTTTATAGTTTTTATGTGAAAACAAAAATAAAATATGCGATAGAGTATTTGTGGTAACGATATTTTTGGAGACTCTGTTGACTCTATTTATAACCTTTGTGGCACACGCTAGCAAGCAGGGGGAAGAAAGAAAGGGTATTTTTCCAACGCCCGTAAACAAGAGGAGCGTGGAGCGCAAAAGGAGACATAGACTTGCTCAACGCTCTCTCCACAATTAGAACATGGATGCAAACGTCTATAGCTCTGTCGCCCATTTTTCCATCGCGTCCGCACTGACAACCGGAAACTTCCCGGAAACTAGGGGGCGTTTACCATTTGTCAGAACTGCCTGGTCGGATCGCTCAATTCGTAAATATTATTCCATTATTTGCCAGAACTGGTCGGCCAGACTGGTAAATTTGGGAATAGTATGCACCCTTTTGATGGACTAGTAGGAACAAGTCTTCAAAAGGATGCATTTTAGTTACAAACGGACCGGTCTGGCCGGCCAGTTCTGACATGGTAAGCGCCCCCTAGGATGGCTATTTACAACTACCCACACTACCTTGCGGTCTTGGCTTTGAGCTTTCATCCGACAACGTTAATTGAAATGAAATAGCTGTAATTAAGGACGGCGCCTCCTATTGTTATTGCGCATACGTTCTGCGCATGCATTGCGCGATAGTCGCGCGAGACACTGGTTATTTTTTAAACGCGAACGCGCGAGGTAAAGGCTAAGTTCCGCCCACTTTTCATGTCAAACTGGCAACTCCCTGGCTCAGTTTCTAAACTTACAAGATAAATAGGGTTCTCAGAAATCTATGAAAATGTGTTTATAGACCTTCCGCAGCCTAAAAGTGCTAAATTCTTTCTCTATTTTGCAAACGACAGAGCCTCGGTAATGAAACTATTTTGGGCTAATTGGCGATGCCGCCTCGATCAGCAGAACGCGTACGTTTTGCCTTTCTTTACGAAGATTGTTTACATCGGCTCCTTTTCTCCATTCAAAATTTCAACAAAACTTCACGTCAAACCAGACCAGTGTTTTCTTTATATATAAAACAAGCATCCTCAAGGCATAAAATCCAAGGAAAGGCTAGCATGTTGTTATTTCCAATTAATTAGCACAAGTTTTTGTTTTGGCGGCCAAACTCGCGTTGTTTGAAATTTTTGTTTATAGTGGCCATTTTTGCGAATAAAAAAAAGTATATAACAAAAGCAGAAAAACAACTGTTCCAGTTAAATCAAACAAACGTCGAAAAGGAGAATTGAGATGAGCAAAGCGTTTTCAAAAAGACCGTTTTTGACAATTGATTAAGATATAAAAACAAGGCTGAAGCCAGCAACTAAAGAAAACTGGCCGCTCCAAAGCCGGGAAGTATCCGACTAAAGTCTTCCCTCCCTCGATTGCTGGCAAGCATGGTTTTTAGTGTAATCTTTCGTAAACACATTCGTGCATTTTGGTACAATTGATTTCCTTTATTCTCTTTTATAGGCAAGTGGTGTTTTTCGAAGTCGCATCGTGTCAGTTTTCAATTTCTTTTCATTAGAACAAATTTTGATAGGCGAAAAACGTGCCATGATAAACTGAAAAGAAATCTTACATTTTTAGATCAAATAAAGCCGTAGACTTCGGCAAAAAAAGTGTTTTATTATTTCACGATTTTTTTGAAATTAAAGTGTACCGACCAATTTTTTCCAAAGTTATCAGAGAATCCATGAAAACTACAGGAGCTTCACAAGAAAATAAACACGCGGCCAAATGAAATTTCAAAACTCAAGCACTTTTCGACAAATATTTCTTACATTTTGACTCGAAATAACCGTTAAAAGACTAACCTGCCAATCTAGAGTTTTTTCGGCAGCCGACCAGTCACCTCGATATGGCACTGATGTTTTCAAGTTGGTAATGGATCGGAAGAAGATGCACACAATGTAAAGTTCTTGTGCCCGAAGGAACATAATAAATCCGTAGATCCGCTGTAGATCAATGGAAGTGAACCGATTTTGCGTTTTTACTCCTTTACTGTGCTGCTTGACCTTGAAATCCCCGAAAAAATGTTTCTCAAAAGAGCAACTTACATCTACAAATAGAATTAACTTTGAATTCTACAATGTTTGTCTTTTTATTGTACCTAAAAGTAAAAGTTTTGAACGGTAAGCCGTCGAGTGGAAATCCCAGCATGCCCCCGAAAAAGACACGCACAATATTTAACTTACTAGGGAGGGCATAGAAAAAAATGTCTTGTCTTTCCTATATCCTACGTATCGTTTACAGCATTATCGTTTGGCAGATTTCAATAAAAATTGACCGTTCGTCAGACGGCAGAGTCTTCAAAAATGTTGACTCTGACAGACAAACATAGGACTGCAAATTTGAAACACTATCAGTTTGCAAAACACATTGGAACAATTTTGTTCGATGATAACTTTTTAAAGCTGGATTTCCACTGTCGCGTAATTTATATGTGCATTTTACGTGCGTAAATAAAATTAGAGACGATGCGTGAACGTAAAAAGTTCAACCGTCAGTCGACTTTTTACTTTTATGCAAGGTGTTCGAAAACGCACGTGATTTTACGCGACAGTGGAACCACTAGAACCACCAAAAGCTAGAACCACCTTGTACAGCATAATAAGGCCTTCTAACATTGCATGATTTCATTTTAATGGTCATCCCCGGGGGGCACTCCCTGAAATGGGCTATACGGGGATGCTCCGCCCAAAAGGGGTACCTTTTTGAGGCTGGAGGTATATGAAAGGGTCGGGATTTCACGAGTTGAAGTATATTAAAGGGTAGGGATTTCACAAAGAATAGGAAAGGGCCTTTCAAATATATCAAACAGACGCACGTAAAGGCTATATGAAAGGGGTACCATTTTCAATGAAAGGTACATGAAAGGGGTACCTTTTCTGTCAAAAACGGTATATGAAAGGGTAAGGGTTCGGACCTCGGGGCGGAGCATCCCCGTACAAAACTTTGATCCAACACCATCCAACATGTTGCAATATGTTGCAACAGGGTGGCCAAACGCGTGTTAACACGTTCCGCGCAACAATGAGATGTTGCGTTGAAATGTTGCGTTCGTTTGGCCAGGCCTTAACACCCCTTCTGTTACTGCATGCAACTGCCAACTGCATTTTTGTTTTTTTAAGTTGCACGAAAAGTTGACTCGTTTCTACTTTCTGCAACAAATTTCTTTAAGTTACACAACAAAAATACGTGTTATTATGACGTGAAACATGGCTCTTGCAACTTGTTTCGTCACACTCTTTAGTCAACAGACGCGTCATTTTTCAACTTACGCAATTTTTTTCTCGAGACAAGTTGCATGACAATTGTAATGTGTAACATTGTACGTGCGACTTGCAACAATTTTTTTTGCGAGACAATTTCAGTGCAGGAAAAAATGTTACGGGTAATAGCACTTAATTCACTTCTATCCTATTTTGCAATCCTACACTTTTTCTTCAAACTACTGCTTCTGCTTTGCGCTATAGAATCGCACAAACTAATACTGTATAGTTCAAAAGAGGTTTATTGGGTGACTTATCTTATTATTCATCTTGAACGTCAACACCCACAAGCCTTTTTTTAAATATTGTCTTTTGGTGACGCACATGCATATCGCATGATAATGAAATTGAATTAAACAAAATGCCAATCCCTCGAAAGACGTAAGTTCAGATATTTTCCAAACAAATGTGTCGTAACAAGGTGAATTATTTATTTGAAAAATAAAGGACAGCTACTACCCAAAATACGGTTTCATTTGAACCGTTATCTTTTCTTTGTTTTAAGGGTGCACTTGACTAAAAGATGATCCCACGAAATTAATATGTACATGTACATTCCTGATCAGTAAACCCGGCGTTGCTACGTGGCTGATCTGCATGCTCGGAAACGCAGTAATGAATTCAATTTTACGGTTAATTTAGCATAACCACAAAATCGGAGAAACAATATCAACACATTCGAATTCCAGGGGCGCGTTACAACAACATGTTGATACCCTGGAAATATCAGGGAAAGCTGGAAGCTAACTGAAGAGATAATCTTAAGTCGAGTCTAACTCGACTGAAATTGAGCGAGAAAGCGAAACTGGTTTTCTGGTTGGACTTCAATTTGACTTGAGACGTTCGTTTTTAAAATTGTAACTGGGTTTTGAATGACTAATATGAATGTATTGAGATTGTCATCACAGCCGGAAGGGACGCGCTAAAACCGCACTTTGGCCCTGTTGATGAATTCAACTCAAGAGCTTTTCTCAATCTCACCAATTTGTATAAACTATGACTGACGCTGTGCACGCGTAAAAGAGATCTTTAGACAAAGCTTTTTACAGTGGAACCTCGCCATACGACCACCCCGTTATTACGACCACTTTTTTGTGGCCCGAACAAAAGCCCACTTATTTTCTTATCTGAAAACCCCGTTAATCCGACCACCCCGTTATTACGACCAACGACCACCTTTTGGAGTCCTCAGTCGTTATTTTCTTTATAAAATTATCCCGTTAATACGACCAGTCAAAATGCCTGGTGAGGCTGCTGAATGAAAACAGACACAATCTGACAAACAATAACGCATTAATATCTCATTGAATGTTTTTAGGCAAAGGTGTTAGTGATTAGCATGTTCAATTGATATGACATCCGGCAAATTGCAGTGTTCAGTAAAAAGGATGCATGAACAAATACTACAAAAGATCTGAAAGACTTCACTTTGCAGCATTTCGAGGCTCTCAAAGTTATTTTGCCTTCAAGTCCATTTCCTGTTCTTTTCTGACGGATCGGTTATTTTGGAATGTTTTGCATTTTCTAGAGGCAAAGGGCAATATGAAAACTGCAAATGAACTCGCAAAAGTTATTGCTAATGCACAAAGTGATTGGCTTAAGCAAAGGCGAAGCCAGTCGAAGCTCGCAGACTTTTTAAAAACCGTTTGAACATTGTAATAATTGTGAAAGTGTTGTAAGCTAAAATATAGAAAACAGCTCTTCGAGACATTTTACCAGAAGCCCTTTCCTTCATAAGGAACTGAAAGAAGTCAGTGTTTTTTCTCATTCGGTTTAGTTTACTGTTACATTGTTCAGTTGCATTGAATTGCGGTTGTAAGGTTGTTAAATAACTGCAAAAAGGTTGATTTATAGCGCAATTAAAGGAATACATGTAGTAGAATGTAGTTTAAAAGCATGTTGCACCATAATTTGACCCTACCCCGTTAATACGACCACACCCTGTTAATACGACCAAATTTCCATGGCCCGAAGGTGGTCGTTTTAACGGGGTTCCACTGTACGTCAAATCATAATCCTTTCTTGGCTCAGTCAGCTGCAAAAGGCTAATGACGTAGTATTGGCGCGGCATGCAAAGAATTTTCCGGTTTCCCGCCAAAATGTGGTTTCCGTGCAGCAAGTCACAAAAACAACGGCGTCAGCGTCCATTTTTGTCAAGCGTGACGACGTAAACAAGAAGAACAAAGAGAAGAAAGCTAAGATTAAGTGCTTCGGAGAGGTTATTTAGGTAATGACCACTCAAACCTCTCAAGTCCGACCATCTAAAGCATTTCGAAACGGCGAAAGATGAAACCTGCGGGTTCCCGAACAATGCAACGTAAAGAATTTGGCCGCTGAAATCCGAGGACCAAAATTTTATTTTTGAATTACAAACTGCTTCGTCTTAAGTCAAACGGTTGGATATTGAAATTAAAGGTCAATTGTTCTTCGGCTACTGAGGAAACCGGCTTTCCTTTTATAAGTAAATTATAAACCTGACACGTCAGACATTAGCTTGGCAGGAAAGTGAACTTCATACGTTATTTTTGATCTGATTTTTATATCTTCCTTCGTTTGCTTTTCGTTCGTCATCAACAAAACTAATATCTTTAATTTCACTTTATTTAGCAGTTAATTTACATACTTCATGCCCTGGTCAGTTTAGTCAGGATGAGTAAGTTTCAATGTGAGTGAATTTCGCGAACGTTCTGAGTTTTCAGCTGTGACACTGAATGACGTGCCGCTTTAGCATATTTCCAAGGCTGGAACAGTATCAGCAATTAAGGACTTCTACCAAGATAGAACGCTCGGTTAGAGCGAAAAGCGGGTATCTGTGCAGAGAACGACACGTATACAGGAAATCGGGTGATATTACGGCCAAGGCTATTTCGTACGAGTTTTGAATACACTCCAGTAATGATCAGTAATAGTCCAGCGATTTCCTTTAGTTAACGGTTCATTAGAAAAGGCTGAATGAACTCACGAACGGCCTCGAACAACAGCTGTTACGGAAACAAAATGAACATGCCCTCCTCAGGAAGGAAAAACACGCGAGAGAGGAGGATTATAGTTTAGTCTCGGCTACTTTTAACCGGCTCTTGATGATCGAGATATTGAGCCCGTTCCTAAATCACGTAGTCTACTAAACATGCATAATTAGACTGAAAAGAAAACCATGTTATCATATTTAATTTCTGAAAAAAAAGAGACTGTGTTGACGAGTTTTCTTGAGCAAGTTCTCTGTTCGGGAACTGAGTGGTCATTATTTAATTTTGGGAAGAGTACAGTAGCAGAAAACAACAGAGAGAAAATAGAAAATACAATTTGCTAGCGCGATGACCGGTGGTCCCCGCCTACTATTCAATAAATTCTCTCGGAGTCCCCGTGTAAAGAGCTTGTTTAGAACCCGGAACACTCAACGGATGGGGCCTTATCGCCTATCCCCATCGCGATTAAAAACTTCCTTATAAAGTAACTAAATTTCAAAGAAATTTTGCAATATAAGTCACTTTCCTATTTTTGGTCTCTTTGGACCACATTTCAAGCAGTTAACTCATCTTTCGCGAAAGCTGAGTTTTGAGTTAATTTCCTTCTGATCTTATCGATTGATATTCAAATAACTGAGACGATTCGGATGAAATATATATTCATCCTTTATTATTATCAATGACTCGAATTCTTTTAATACCAGCCAGGAAAGTGTAATACGATTGTATTTTCAAGTGCGCTTGTCTTTTGTGTGGTTTCCGCTTCTTTGTGATCTGATCTGTTTAAATCTGGGTAAGACGCCAAAACCAACTTTGTTTTTAAACGGATGAGAAACACTGAACGCACGATACTATTAGAATTCCAGCTGAAAACATCTTTGCGTTTCGAATATATTAACTTCATGTAACTTGATAGATTTGTCAGTCCAAGTGCAAGACGTCTAAAAGCGCGCGTAATCTTAAAATTACATCATTACGTCACCCTTCGGTTGGAAAAATAACGCGTTCTGGTGGTGTTTTGTTTTGCTTATCTCAACAAAAATAGTTTTTGAATTGAATAATCAGCTTCTCGATGATGTGGTGACATTTTTCGAAATAACCCTGACAGAATCTGAAAGCTTTTTTATTTTATTTCGATTTCCTTCAGTTGTTTTATTATTTCACGATTGTACCAACTAATTTTTTCCAAAGTTGTCAGAGAATCCATGAAAACTACAGGAGCTTCACAAGAAAATAAACACGCGGCCAAATGAAATTACAAAACTCAAGCACTTTTCGACAAAAGCTAATATTTCTTACATTTTGACTCCAAATAACCGTTAAAAGACTAACCTGCCAATCTAGAGTTTTTCGGCAGCCGACCAGTCACCTCGATATGGCACTGATGTTTTCAAGTTGGTAATGGATCAGAAGAAGATGCACACAATGTAAAGTTCTTGTGCCCGGAGGGACATAATAAATCCGTAGATCCGCTGTAGATCAATGGAAGTGAACCGATTTTGCGTTTTTATTCCTTTACTGTGCTGCTTGACCTTGAAATCCCCGAAAAAATGTTTCTCAAAAGAGCAACTTACATCTACAAATATAATTAACTTTGAATTCTACAATGTTAGTCTTTTTATTGTACCTGAAGGTAAAAGTTTTGAACGGTAAGCCGTCGAGTGGAAATCCCAGCATGCCCCGAAAAAGACACGCACAATATTTAACTTACTAGGGAGGGCATAGAAAAAAATGTCGCGGACCCCGAAAGCCATTCCGAAAAAGTTGAAAACAACTTTTATAACTTGTAAAAACGCACGGTGACCCCTACTTTTTATCTTATAAAATGAAAGTGGTAAGTCTTTTAAGCACACAATTAATTTTTGGTTTTGGGCAAACGTTATTAAGACCGTATTTTTGGCGAACGTGGGAAAGCTGTTAGGGCCGATGATGGCTCCCGCTGCGATAATTTTGTAATAAAAAACACATAAACAGTAGTTGTTATGTTACCATTCGTTATGTGTTTTAAAGATTTTTAGAATTATTGTTGCTTTTGTGTGTGTAAAGGCGAATTTTAGGAAATCCGCGAAAAAAATCTACTTTTCCTTTTTTCCACATTAAAGGTCAATTATCTCTGAATGATGCACGGTACCCCCCAATTTTCTCTTTGGATTCCAATAGCCCCTGGTAAGATCTACTTTTCCCACATAGTCAAAAACTGGGAAAAATACCTTGGTATTAGGAGGTGCCGTCCTTAAGGGAAAGGGTTTGAACCTCGGGGCGGAGCATCTCCAAACAAAACTTTGTTGAGTAACTCCCCCCCCCCCCCCCTCCCCTCGGGAACGTTTTGTAGTTTCAAGAATGACTGGCCAGTGCAGTGCTCTCAAAACGGCTTGTACAAACGCTCAAAACAATACCGCGGTCGCGTACGACATGACAATAAAAATTGCTTTATCGGTTTCTGTCGTATTGATGTCTCGCAAAGTCTACTTTTTTACGTAGTCATATCAGCCTTGCAGTTTGTCGGTTGTTTGTTCATTTTTTTGCTGATTAGGTCTTTCCTATATCCTACGTATTGTTTACAGCATTATCGTTTTGCAGATTTCAAAAAAAATTGACCGTTCGTCAGACGGCAGAGTCTTCAAAAATGTTGACTCTGACAGACAAACGCAGGACTGCAAATTTGAAACACTATCAGTTTGCAAAACACATTGGAACAGTTTTGTTCGGTGAGTTTTAAAGCTGGATTTCCACTGTCGCGTAATTTATATGTGCGTTTTACGTGCGTAAATAAAATTAGAGACGATGCGTGAACGTAAAAAGTTCAACCGTCAGTCAACTTTTTACTTTTATGCAAGGTGTTCGAAAACGCACGTGATTTATTTTTACGCGACAGTGAAAATTCAGCTTAAGATTCAAAAGCTAGAATCACCTTGTACAGCATAATAAGGCCTTCTAACAGTACATGATTTCATTTTAATGGTCACCCCCGGGGGGTACTCCCTAAAATGGGCTATACGGGGATGCTCCGCCCAAAAGGGGTACCTTTTTTAGGCTGGAGGTATATGAAAGGGTCGGGATTTCACGAAGAATAGGAAAGGGCCTTTCAAAATATATCAAACAGACGCACGTAAAGACTATATGAAAGGGGTACCATTTTCAATGAAAGGTATATGAAAGGAGTACCTTTTCTGTCAAAAACGGTATATGAAAGGGTAAGGGTTCGGATCTTGGGGCGGAGCATCCCCGTACAAAACTTTGATCCAACACCATCCAACATGTTGCAATATGTTGCAACAGGGTGGCCAAACGCGTGTTAACACGTTGCGCGCAACAATGAGATGTTGCGTTGAAATGTTGCGTTCGTTTGGCCAGGCCTTAACACCCCTTCTGTTACTTCATGCAACTGCCAACTGCATTTTTGTTTTTTAAGTTGCACGAAAAGTTGACTCGTTTTCTACTTTCTGCAACAAATTTCTTCAAGTTACACAACAAAAATATGTGTTTATTATGACGTGAAACATGGCTCTTACAACTTGTTTCGTCACACTCTTCAGTCAACAGACGCGTCATTTTTCAACTTACGCAATTTTTTTTCTCGAGACAAGTTGCATGCAATTGTAATGTGTAACATTGTACGTGCGACTTGCAACAAATTTTTTTGCGAGACAATTTCAGTGCAGGAAAAAATGTTACGGGTAATAGCGCTTAATTCACTTTTATCCTATTTTACAATCCTACACTTTTTCTTCAAACTACTGCTTCTGCTTTGCGCTATAGAATCGCACAAACTAATACTGTATAGTTCAAAAGAGGTTTATTGAGTGACTTATCTTATTATTCATCTTGAACGTCAACACCCACAAGCCTTTTTTTAAATATTGTCTTTTGGTGACGCACACTGCATATCGCATAATAGTGAAATTGAATTAAACAAAATGCCAATCCCTCGAAAGACGTAAGTTCAGATATTTTCCAAACAAATGTGTCGTAACAAGGTGAATTATTTATTTGAAAAATAAAGGACAGCTACTACCCAAAATACGGTTTCATTTGAACCGTTATCTTTCCTTTGTTTTAAGGGTGCACTTGACTAAAAGATGATCCCACGAAATTAATATGTACATGTACATTCCTGATCAGTAAACCCGGCGTTGCTACGTGGCTGATCTGCATGCTCGGAAACGCAGTAATGAAATTCAATTTTACGGTTAATTTAGCATAACCACAAAATCGGAGAAACAATATCAACACATTCGAATTCCAGGGGCGCGTTACAACAACATGTTGATACCCTGGAAATATCAGGGAAAACTGGAAGCTAACTGAAGAGATAATCTTAAGTCGAGTCTAACTCGACTGAAATTGAGCGAGAAAGCGAAACTGGTTTTCTGGTTGGACTTCAATTTGACTTGAGACGTTCATTTTTAAAATTGTAACTGGTTTTGAATATGACTAATATGAATGTATTGAGATTGTCATCACAGCCGGAAGGGACGCGCTAAAACCGCACTTTGGCCCTGTTGTTAAATTCAACTCAAGAGCTTTTCTCAATCTCACCAATTTGTATAAACTATGACTGACGCTGTGCACGCGTAAAAGAGATCTTTAGACAAAGCTTTTTACGTCAAATCATAATCCTTTCTTGGCTCAGTCAGCTGCAAAAGTGTGGGCCACATAGGCTAATGACGTAGTATTGGCGTGGCATGCAAAGAATTTTCCGGTTTCCCGCCAAAATGTGGTTTCCGTGCAGCAAGTCACAAAAACAACGGCGTCAGCGTCCATTTTTGTCAAGCGTGACGACGTAAACAAGAAGAACAACGAGAAGAAAGCTGAGATTAAGTGCTTCGGAGAGGTTATTTAGGTAATGGCATGGCCACTTAAACCTCTCAAGTCCGACCATATAAAGCATTTCGAAACGGCGAGAGATGAAACCTGCGGGTTCCCGAACAATGCAACGTAAAGAATTTGGCCGCTGAAATCCGAGGACCAAAATTTTATTTTTGAATTACAAACTGCTTCGTCTTGTTTGAGTCAAACGGTTGGATATTGAAAGGTCAATTGTTCTTCGGCTACTGAGGAAACCGGCTTTCCTTTTATAAGTAAATTATAAACCTGACACGTCAGACATTAGCTTGGCAGGAAAGTGAACTTCATAAGTTATTTTTGATCTGATTTTTATATCTTCCTTCGTTTGCTTTTCGTTCGTCATCAACAAAACTGATATCTTTAATTTCACTTTATTTAGCAGTTAATTTACATACTTCATGCCCTAGTTTAGTCAGGATGAGTTAGTTTCAATGTGAATGAATTTCGCGAACGTTCTGAGTTTTCAGCTGTGACACTGAATGACGTGCCGCTTTAGCATATTTCCAAGGCTGGAACAGTATCAGCAATTAAGGACTTCTACCAAGATAGAACGCTCGGTTAGAGCGCAAAGCAGGTATCTGTGTAGAGAACGACACGTATACAGGAAATCGGGTATATACTTGAGTGATATTACGGCCAAGGCTATTTCGTACGAAGTTTGAATACACTCCAGTAATAGTCCAGCGATTTCCTTTAGTTAACGGTTCATTAGAAAAGGCTGAATGAACTCACGAACGAACGGCCTCGAACAACAGCTGTTACGGAAACAAAATGAACATGCCCTCCTCAGGAAGGAAAAACACGCGAGAGAGGAGGATTATAGTTTAGTCTCGGCTACTTTTAAACCGGCTCTTGATGATCGAGATATTGAGCCCGTTCCTAAATCACGTAGTCTACTAAACTTGCATAATTAGACTGAAAAGAAAACCATGTTATCATATTTAATTTCTGAAAAAAAAGAGACTGTGTTGACGAGTTTTCTTGAGCAAGTTCTCTGTTCGGGAACTGAGTGGTCATTATTTAATTTTGGGAAGAGTACAGTAGCAGGAAACAACAGAGAGAAAATAGAAAATACAATTTGCTAGCGCGATGAGTTTCAGTTTCAGAACTTCGGTGGTCCCCGCCTACTATTCAATCAATTCTCTCGGAGTCCCCGTGTAAAGAGCTTGTTTAGAACCCGGAACACTCAACGGATGGGGCCTTCGCCTGTCCCCATCGCGATTAAAAACTTCCTTATAAAGTAACTAAATTTCAAAGAAATTTTGCAATATAAGTCACTTTCCTATTTTTGGTCTCTTTGGACCACATTTCAAGCAGTTAACTCATCTTTCGCGAAAGCAGAGTTTTGAGTTAATTTCCTTCTGATCTTATCGATTGATATTCAAATAACTGAGACGATTCGGATGAAATATATATTCATCCTTTATTGTTATCAATGACTCGAATTCTTTTAATACCAGCCAGAAAAGTGTAATATGATTGTATTTTCAAGTGCGCTTGTCTTTTGTGTGGTTTCCGCTTCTTTGTGATCTGTTTAAATCTGGGTAAGACGCCAAAACCAACTTTGTTTTTAAACGGATGAGAAACACTGAACGCACGATTCTATTAGAATTCCAGCTGAAAACATCTTTGCGTTTCGAATATATTAACTTCATGTAACTTGATAGATTTGTCAGTCCAAGTGCAAGACGTCTAAAAGCGCGCGTAATCTTAAAATTACATCATTACGTCATCCTTCGGTTGGAAAAATAACGCGTTCTGGTGGTGTTTTGTTTTGCTTATCTCAACAAAAATAGGTTTTGAATTGAATAATCAGCTTCTCGTTGTAGTGGTGACATTTTTCGAAATAACCCTGACAGAATCTGAAAGCTTTTTTATTTTATTTCGATTTCCTTCAGTTATTTTCAGCAAGATCGCTGAAGCGCGTATAACATTTCACACCATTTTCCAAAGGTCAAAAAGCCCAAAAGAGATTACACAATCTTCTCTCACAATACAATACAGACGATTATCAGTTTTCGACTGGCTCATTAAAATATGTTGCGCTTTTCGTTGACACGTACCACGCTAGTCTCACGTCCGCAATTGTGAAAAATAACATACCAAACTACTCAAACTAAGACACCGCAATATACCATGTATACTGAGCTATATGCACCTGCGAGTTTATAATTGACATTCTATTCACGAGGAGACGTGATGCACTTATTATCATAAAATCCGCAATTACGGGTATTATAAATAATATACATGTTATAATCTTCGCATTTATTTTGGTTTCGCAATGCCAGAACAACGTACGTAAGTTTTTTTTACGAAAGTGGAAGATGACCACTTGGTATTTATTTATAATATTAATGAAACCATTTTCTTTCGCATATTGTCTCCCTATCATCGATTCCTGCGTTACCATAATTTTGATAAATTTGACAAAGTACTTAGGCTTAAAAATGAAGATTATATTTAGAAAAAAAAAACAACTCGTGGGCTAGATGTTTTGAATTTTTTTCTGACTTGGCAAAATTTCACAGACGAGTCCAATTGCATGCTTGAGTATAAACACTACAAGACAATAAAATACCGTTTGTATTTATCATACAGCCATGCAATTACACAATGTGTAAGGAGTGATAAAACCCATTTACTTCCAGATAAAGGTTTTGTGTGCGGACACAAAGAAGGCACATTTTTGATTGTGATAAAAACCCGCCGAAAAAGCTTTACAATAAACATGCTCAAAGAACTTCGGACAAAAGACACTATATTCGTCACGTAAATTCCCGACCGATTCTCTTGTGAAATCACTAATGAAGGAACGTTAAATGCGCTGCCCTAAAGGGTCAATAATAATGCAAAACATGTTTATATGTTGACTAGCCATACGGTTTCCTCCCCTTTCTAACGAGCCACGAACGGCGTTGTCGGCAGTATCAAAGACATCCCATAGATTGTGCCTATTAAAATACCAAGGCTATTGTGTAACAATCAGATTACAATCTCCCTTCTTACAATGGCTGAATCTCTCAACACTTTGAAAGGAATATCAATAAACAGCACAGCCAAGACCACCGGCAAATATTAGGAAAACGAAATCCTATTGTTCTCTTCTCTCGAAAGACAATCGCTGATCCAAGATCAAAACCAGCTCTCAGGAATCGTGGCTTTGCGTTTCGAGTCACGTCTGAACTATGCCATTACGTAAGTCACTCTTCCTATCTGTTCCTACTCAACACGTAAATATTTTGGCTTCTCACTTTCAATCCGCAAGCGTTGCTGCCCTCTATTGACCTCCTAAACCTCTTGCGGTAACGGGCTATAAATAACTCTTTTGTCAGTTTGTGACGGGTATAAAAGCGAAGTTTGAATTTCGATCAACAACACCGTTGTGACTGGCTACGGACTGCTAAGCAAGACACTCGACGCTCCAAAAGGACAGAAACGATGGCTTTGGTGCTTAATAACATGGCCGTTACGACCACGACTCCGTCTTTTACAAGACCTATTCCAAGCCCTGGGCCATTTTCATTCCCAAGTGGAAACTCATCTCGCAGGTGCTCTGAAGGAAACATTTTCACCTACTCAAATGCGTACCCTATTCCACACTGCATTCACAGCCGAAGCGCAGATCTCGATGCGCAAAGGATGGGATTTTTAGACTCAAGCGCTTCCAGATTTGACTCAGTCATCCTGGATGACGATGCCTTAACATCGCTTATTTTAGACATGGAACTGGACAAAATGAATGTTTTACCCGAGCTGCAAGTGGTGAATGCCGATTTGACAGACTGCAATGTCTTAACAAGAAACAGGCAGCAGGTTTCGTAATTGTCGGGACACATGCTTAAAAAGAGTTACGTTGAGTTACTGTTCACGAACTCTCTTCGGAGGACATACGTTCGTTTTTATTCCTATCTGTGAATTAGGAATTAATTAATCACCACAATTTTTCACGTCGATTCACGCGAAGAATTTACATACACATTCATGGTTATATGGCCGGAGGAGAACGCAAAATTTGAACGAAACAAGTACAGTTCTTAAATTTACCAATGGAAGGAACATTGACTCGTCACAAAAAATGATATTATTGTAAATATAATTTGTAAAATAAATGTAAAAATTTTCAGTGTTTTGACCTTGTAGACTAGAAGATTTCCGCGAGACGCGAATAACAAATTGAGACGTACCACAACACAAACAAAAAAACCCGAATGAAAAGTAAGAACAAATAGACAAGCGTAATAGTTTGTCTTTTTTGCATTGTTGTAGTATCTGCTGTCAGTTTTATTTTTGAATGCATTTGCGGACCATGAATTCATTACCGACAACAAATATCTGGCATCCTGGTTGATTGCTATCAACTCAAGCTGTTCTCTGTTCCTGTGCGTCACACATTTGCGCGCTGGATGGAGTAAATTGTTTATCGAGAGCCCCAGAGGTCACATACAACATAAAACCCAACGGAAATGATTCTATTCATCATCATTACACGTGATTTGTTCCGTCGTAAAAGATCAATTTGGAAACTTCTGCTGAGTTCCTTAAGCGCTAAAATATTCTGCTCACATCTCTCTTGTATGTGTATTCAATTCACAATTTCGCCCTTGGTTTCGTAGTAACTTCCCGTGTCGTGAAATCACGCGGGAAGCCTCCCTGTGGCTGTCAAAACAAAAGCGACGTAAACGAGTTTTTGGCGCGTTTTTCGTTTGTCGTGAGTACTATTTCCTGAGAATTATGTAAACAGGAATTGTTAGGTTGCCATAAGAAATATGCTGTCACGAAACAGACATGAATGCTTGTTTCGCTGAAGCGCGTATTGAGCAATCGGAGAGACATTCGACCGTAATCGAGCGAGTCGAATTACTTCTTTTATTACAAATCCACTCGACTCTCAGTGGAGTCTAAGTTTCCAGTTCTAATTCCACGTACGCAAAGAGCAGTCTTGTTACGTATACCACCCACAAACCATAAGAAGACAGCGGTTAGTTTTTTTTGACCTCAAAACGGATGGGTCAAGCTCATTTCTCACTGATTGAAATAGCCATTGACGTTCCCTTCCTATCTATAAAACGCTGCCCTGCAGTCAAACATCTTCATCCCAGAATTGCTTAGAATCGACTGGAATTCCGAGTCGACAGCTGTATTATCTAGAGTTGTAAATCAATTAGAGTGGTGCATACTAAATATTTTCGGGAGTGTAAACAGCAATTCAATACAAAGCGTGGGTTGTTTCTAGAACTGAAGTAATTTGCAAGCCGGGGGTGGATCGAATTGAGCGTAGGGTAATATAGCATGCTCTCCTTTATAACTGGTTTTAGAATTGATACGTTCCAAGTATAACAGTATGTATATACAAAGCCACACAACACAGGAATATAATTTTCTAATGTTTGGATTGAATAGTCATAGATCAACACTTTATAGAGCTAAGTTTACCGCCGTATTTTTTTCGGAAAGGGCGTAAAATGATTCATTCTTAAGGTGATAGTCAGGAAGTCGGTTGCAAAATTTTTTTACGTTACCAAGACAGTTCTAGATTCACCAGGGAATGCAATATGAAGATACAAAGAAGTCACCCTTTATCATTTAGATATCTCTCAGATGTTTAATCTGTCTACGATGACTTCCTGCGAGCAAATCGGATGTCTGATGCCCAAACAACCAAAGATCTTTAGATACCGTATCTTTTCAATTCAGGGCATTTGCATTTGTTATTCGTTGATCTCTTAAATTAGCAATTGAGCAGAGGAAGACACGTACCACTACTGAAGTGACGAGAAATCCAAAGAACTCCACACAAGATTACAGCGACCGCAATTTCATCGCAAAACATCTGCGGAAACCGCATCGACAATTGCCGGAAGTGACACTTGTCTGGCATGGAGACTGGTTTGATCCGTTACAGCTATTGGCCAACAATTCGAGCGGTCGCTTTCTTTTACTATTTTCTTTCGCCCTTTTTTCCATCAGATCCCAGAGCCTATGAATGAATAATAAATAGAGACCAGCGCATAGATCGTGCAAAATTACCCTTCTTTGTCTGAAAAATTCAAGGTGAAATAACCTTGTCTATGCGTGGATTTGAAAAGCCCCATTATGTTTATAAGCCAAACTCAAAGGTGGCGATCAGAACCAAAGAGGACTGAAGAGCCAAGGATGAAAGGGGGGAGACGGTGCCTATGCTAAACCCGCTCAGCAACTTTTTTAGCCGCGCCCCTTTTCTTTCTTTCCCGACTCCACAATCTTGGGAACTTGCACAACCTGAGTCACTGATTGTTTAATATCGTTTTCAGAGGGGGACATTGGGGTTCGCGGTATCGCGGTATTGGTCCATTTTTCGTGCGGTATTTCGGTAAATTTTATTTTTGAACGCGGTATTTCGGTATTGTCTGAGACTGCGGTATGCGGTATTTGATTATTTCGGACTGCGGTATTCGGTGAAACACGGTTTTTTGCGCGGTATTTCGGTATTTGACAGGCTGATGATTTGCTGACTTTTGCTATCATCCCCCAAATTCTTGGCTTGCACATGACGTCATAAAAATTCAAAAATCTAAACTTTACATCCTGCAAAGCTGTTTCTAACACGGCATGTAGATACCAGTGTTACAATCCTTCACAAAAAGTTTCATGTTTTAACGATGTTTTGCTTCCGATTTGTAAAGGCTTTAAATATCTCACGCAATTCGTCACGCTATTTCAGATAAGACGTGAAAATAAATTGAACCAGTTGAAAATAATTTTTACATTATAGATGTTTATAAGCCGATTTAATGTAACTTACAGTGAATCCAATCTTTTGTGCTGAGATTTTTTGCGTAATTATGACTTTGAAGTTTTGGCCGCCATGTTGGTGTACCAAAGTGGTACACCAAGATGGCCGCTCCATACATTTTCACTAAAAATGTCTAATACTCGTTGGCCTGTAACTCTTGAACGAAATGCTCTGGCGCTTCAAAATTTGGCCCAGATGTGTAGTTTTAAACTCTCTACAATTCCATGAAAGTTTTGTAATCGAAATCTGTTTTTTAATGCTTCTGAATTTTGATATGACAGGATATGACGTCAGTGCAAGCCAAGAATACATTATGTAGTATTATGAAATAACACTCGTAGAGATCCCTAAATGACGTGTGTAATCTCTACCGTATAACAATAGCGTCATTCATAAACTCGTGATGGAATGTGACAGCCGGCGAATTGCGTGAACACGTTGCAGTTGGATGGTTTTGATTTTATATGACCTTTGTGTCCTTTGTCATGACACAGTGGAGGGTGGTAAAAAGGGGGGGGGGGGGGGGGTGGGGGGTGTCTGGATCACGTTTCACGAAAAATAAAATTGTCATTTCACGTTTCACGGAGAATAAAATGGTCATTTCACGAAAAAAACATTCCTTACTTTTTGCTAATTAAATTACATCCAAAGTACCGCTTTGTTTGTTGTCTTCACCGACCGTCCACTCCTCGTTTCTTCCTGATGTAAAAAGAAAGCTGAGTTCTTTGTTTTGCTGATGTTGTGTAAAATTCCCTAACCTTGTAGGGTGATCTGGGGTCCAGAATGACGATCAGTCACGGTCATGCATTCGTCACGCAATTTACCACCGGCGTAGTAAGGCAGCTTACTGGATAATTTTTTGGGAGGAAGAAAGAATCACGGTTTACAGTAGCATTTCACGAGAAAAAAACAACAGTCATTTTGCAGTGCTTATGAAAAAAAGTCGATTCACGGTTTACGGGTATGTAACCAAATCACGTTTCACGAGAAAAAAAATATCCATTTCACAATTCACGGGAAAAAAAAGGCCTTTCACGGATCACGAAAAAACCCTTTACCACCCTCACAGTGGTTCAGGGAGAAATTGGAAACTCCGCGACGTTTCTGCTGGGCGCAAGATCACGTTATGAAAGAGCGGTCCGTTTTAACAATCGTTTATTTTATTGAAACAAAAGTAAAACGACACTGAAAATTTAGCGTGCTTTCTGTCCTTTCTATGAGGATAAGTCCAAATGCGCTTCACAAACCATGATGTTTGCAATCATGAGTGTTTAGTATCAGAAGTCCTAGCTGCTGTCCGGAGAAAGAAGATAAATCCCCTACTCATTCCATCTCGAATCAGGAGACTGGACCTTGTGTTTAGTGTCCTTATCTGAGAGGACAGGAAAACCAGGGGAAATAACTCCAACTTACTTGAGAGACATCTTAATTAAAGAAAAAAACAACAAGTTATCACATGTAACAACTGTAACTCTTACGAGTGAGTTACGTGATCAGTTGCTGTAAAAAAAACAACAACTACTGAGCGTCATTCTCGGAGAAAAGGCGAAAGTTGATTCCAATCGTGAATTCGGAGTGGACGGAGTGTTAAGAGAGCAAAGGGATATCCATGACTTGTAGAGAGCAATCAGTAACATTTTCGGTATGCAACCTGGAACTGTTACGAGAGTGTCACGTGGTCATTTGTTGCGAAAGCTTTAGTTCCTTCTCCGAGGTAAGTCTTACTACGACTACGTAAAACGTGCAACTGACCGTAACTAGATCGCTTATTCTACATCCCTCCAAAAATATTTGTACCCGACTGATATCCATACCTGCGGTATCGGTATTTTGTCGATTTTCGTTGCGGTATTGCGGTATTTTTGATTTTATGCTGCGGTATTGCGGTATGGGCTATCCCCCAATGTCCCCCTCTTTTCAACAAGAAAAACATGCGACGCCCTGAAAATAAGGGCATAGCACATGCTTCTCCGTCTCCCTGTGTCAGTCACATGCTTCTTTACTTTGGCTGAGTCACTGAGTCAGTTTAAAAAAAATTCGTGTTAGAGTTCATGCTTCTAATTTTGCCTGAATCACTCATCCAAAGTACTTTTCCGTTTTCTGTTCAGGCAGTGACCAAATACAGTCAAGTGGGAGGGCATTTCACGGTTCTAAACTAACACAATTAGAACAACTGTCATCACTTGGTCTCCTCAGGCGGCGCAGACATCTTTTATTTTGATACCGCAATCACGTAGTTCTCCCATGAGTTTACCAAACATGCAACTTTTCGATGATGATGATGATGATGATGATGATAACTTTATTTCTGTGTCAAGATAAAAAAAAGGAAAATTCCTTCTACTAACTACAATTACGGATTGTAGAAACTCGAAGCGGGAGTGGGGGAAAGGGGGGGGGGGGGGGGGGGGGGGGGGGAGGCACTGTATATTTTTGGGCGTGGGTTGTCGCTGGGACTCTTACCCTATAGCCTCCCTATACTTTCCCGGTAAACGATACCTATTCTAGACCAAAACTCTCTGATTTCTATACCCTGTCTCGGCCCAGATTAAACTGTTTGAAAACCATACCTTTCACAGCCGCACATACCCATATAACGTATCCGTATGAGAGTACCCCCTTACCCAACCCGGGATTATAAGATAGTTCTTAGAAAAACCTTTGAATGCAGAGGTCCACACGACGCAGAAATGAAACTTGCTGGCAGTACAACAACAACATCCTTTATTTATGCACGATAAAAATTAAAGCAAAAATCTTGCTTGTGGGGTCGTGTTTCTAGCTACACTAATTAAAAACGTTTCTATATACATTAAAATTAAAAATAATTATATACATGATTGGTCACATTAATAAAACTTAAAATCCACTACGTTCCTACGGATCTTCCTTGTGAAAGATCTCGTGCCAGGCGTCACTTGAATGTGAAAATACAAAACATTAGACTTTTCTTCGGTGGGGAGGGGTTAGGTGTTGTTGTCTACGCTCGAAATTTTTCCTTTAGCGTTGTCACTGCAGACCAAAGTATCAAAATATCCTGCAGTTGCAGGATATTTTTTCCGAGAGGGTTGGCTTGCAGGATGCTTTTTTCAAAATCATCCACCTTCTTGTAGCTCGGATGACCACGTAGAAATGGCGGTTCCTTCTCTGATGGGGACGTAAGAGAACCACTGAGGACGTGACGAAATCCTGGCTGTGACCACCCTCGGTGCCATACATTGTTCATGGTGGGGAGGGAGCGATGAGATCATAAAGAGTATGAAAAGCGCTTGATGGGCCACATATAAAGTCATTCATAATCCTCCATTAAAAAATCTAATGGTACGCCCCTTATTAGAAGGGTGAATAAGATTAACCTATAGCCTGCTGATAACTGAGTTTACGTTCAACAGGGCTTTTAAGTGATAAATAACAAATCAGTATAGGCCTTGAACATGTTGGAACAACTGTTACTGAGCTGAGACAGGGTCATGGGCTCGTCTCCTGCTGAGAGCGTGAAATTACTTTAGGACAGGTAATTCAAAACTCATGATCGAGCTAGAGAAAATAGATTAAGCCCTTTATGCGAATCAAAAAATATCGAAAACGAAATTCATTTTCTCTTTCAATGCCCAAGATATTCAACTTTAAGAGGGACATACTTTAATCAAATCTACCAATACTTGCCGAATATTCAAAATACGACAACAGAAAGTATCAAAGAATTGATGAACTCTTCCAATTATTTTGTTAATATACTTTTATTAAATGAAAATCATATCTGCGTGTTTTGTGTTACGTGATAGCTTAATATTGTCAATTCAAAATGATGTTATGTAATTATTTAATATTCCTTTACTGTCTTTTGTTGTTGTTAAAAAGTAAGCTTTTGCAATACTATAACTCAATATAGTCATGCAAATAAAGCTATTATTTACTTTCTTCCCCCTACAACCCCCGCCCCTCTCAGCAATGATTTAGATCCTTTTTTATGTGTCACCTCGGAAGCTGTACTTCATAAGACGTTCATTATAACCTGATAAAGAAAAGTTGGGATTCCAACGGCAAGAGATAAAGAAATGGTGGGTTTACCTTATGAAAAGGGCATGGGCACAACCCAGGATAGGTTTACAATGGTTTTGTCGCTAATTAAGGAAATGTTTTGCCCCAACCGGCAGGATAATTTAAGTGGTTAAGGCAGTTTTAAGTTTCGAAACACGAAAATGTTTCCGTTTCATTCTTGGAGAATGAGAATGATAAATAAAGGTTTTAAAATTTATGAAAACATTGCGTACAGCTTTTGTTTTGAGAGTAAACATATACTCAGACCCTGGATCACTGCTGAATGCAGATTCCATCACATACAAAACCGATAAAATATAATATTAACATCTTGAAATGGAATACATGACAATGCTTCTGAAATTTCCTTAACTAAAACGGAAGCTGAAGACTTCGAATGATAGCGACACTCTGGAAAGTACCTGCCCATCAGGTTTCCGTTTGTGAATGGTACAAAATTCAAGTCAGCTCGCTTGAGCGGGGCAACCCGGGCGAAATGTACTGTTGATATTGCTCAACACTGTCAAACAGATTACCTTAAAATCTTCGATCAACGGTGAAGCGGTGAGCGGTGAAGTGCGAGAAAATATGACATAGACACGCACGCACGACTGGGACATAGGAGGATCTCTAACATTACCAAATGTTTGTTCTGTTAGGGTCTTAAACTTCCGCCAAAATGGATAAATCCAAATATTTTCGGACTTTCCTGCCACTTTCTATGTAAACTGTGATAAGGTGCCATTTTCAGCGAAAGCGCGGGAGGGAGAGTAGGAGGTAGAAAATTTTGGCAAAAGCTACAATAATTTACTGCCGGAAAACCTGATTTATGATGATGTGCGATAGTATACTGCTTTTATCTTATCCGAGTTGAGCTATAAGAAATAGTACAACGTATTCAGTCAGTTTTTGCTTTTAACTTTAACAACTGGCTTCGGCTGGCCAGTACCAGCCTTTATCTGAAGTTCAGTGAGGTTATATCTTATGATACTTATCTTAGATTTTCATTCTCTGCTTCGTTGGCATCGTATAATCGTCTACGTTTCTTTGGTTTTAAACCTTCTGTCATCACATAAGAAAAATAGTCTGTTTCAGGCGTTCAGATCTGAGTGGGGTGGGGTGGGTGGGAAGGAAAAATGATGGCGCGCGCGAGAATGCGAGTTCAGCGTGAGAGCTTCGCCTCCCCTCACCAGAATCTCTCATATTCTTGGCTTGCACCTACGTCATATCATGCCAATACCAAAATTTAGAAACATTATAAAACGGATTTCGATTCCAAAATGTTATAGAATTATAGAGAGTTTAAAACTACACTTCTGGGCCAAATTTTGAAGCGCCAGAGCATTTCGTTCAAGAGTAATAGGCGAACGAGTATTAGACATTTTTAGTAAGAATGTATGGAGCGGCCATCTTAGTGTACCACTTCAATATAATACATCAACATGGCGGCCAAAACTTCAAAGTAATAATTACGCAAAAAATCTCATCACAAAAGATTGGATTCACTATAAGTTACATCAGAAGCTTATCACGTATCTGTTATGAGCTTCTGGTTACATTAAATCGGCTTATTAGCATCTATAAAGTAAAAATAACTTTCAACTGGTTCAATTTCTTTTTTTCATTTTCACGGATTATCTGAAATAGCGTGACGAATTGCGTGACACATTTAAATCAACGAAACTGCAGATACCGTGAACGATCTATTGCGTCACATTGGATCAAATACAAACAGTGATAGGCAAAACAGATCACTGCAAGGACCGATCAGACAATGTAAAAAGGTATTCTCTCGAAATAGCACTACGGTCGGCCAAACCTGACACGATCAGCGCTCAAAAGTAGAAAGCAGACACAGACAGCTGTTTCGGCTTTTTGGCCCTCGTCAGTGTGCCGTAGCTAGAACATATACTAGTAGTAATCATAGATTATAGTGCGTCTCCTTATCCCGTGGCACCTCGTCTTGACCTAGTACCTCAGTTTCATGAGAGAAAGCCTGAAAAAGTGCTCCCGTGATATTCAACGTGAATTTCGCAGGATTTTTCGGATAAAATTACACAAGACACAAGACTGTTGAATATAATTCCTTTATTAGCTAGACAAATTTTAGCCACAAAACTGCGAAATCTTTAGTCGCAAATGCGCCCGATACAAGCGCAATTTCGAGCACTGTAAAGTTAATCTGCGTTCGCCTGGCGCGGCCGGTCAGTGAATTATTGCTACAAGACATACAGCGAATTGCACCGTACCGTAGAACATCGCAAAGAACGACGTCGGTATTTAGGTAAAAGCTTCCCACAGCAAAATCAAGATAGAACATTCAAAACAAACCAGAACGGTAGCGAGGACTGAATCCGATAACTTCTTGCTTGATTCCAAAGAGACCCAACAACTTACTTGGTCCGGAGAAGAACCTTCGTCCAATTTTTCTACTGCGTACTTTTAGTAGGCATTGAAATATTGAGTCGTACGATTCCAAAATCGGGAAAATATCCGAAACTTATTATTCACATGAGACATTTCGGAACCCCAGCTCCCCGGGATGATGCCTGATTTCCACGTGCCGGGAATGCTGGATACTCAGGCGGTGTGCGTCACGAAATTTGACCAATAGCAAGCCGTTGTTTAAACAATAGTCCTCGCGGCCAACAAGAAGCTATTTCTGCGCGTGGAGTTGAAAAAATTGTTCCTTTTCAAGGATTTCAGCGATGTCAATTAAAAATGTTTTCAGGAAGAATTAAAGAGAAATATCCCTTCTTCGTTATGTCTACAATTAAATGTTACATTCGAGCACAATGACTGCCTTAGCTGATCTCAAAGTAAACCTACTCGGTTCAATTGCCACATTATCGTAAACTGAACTTTCACACCTTTTCTTAGACTTCTCATTCCTTTACACGTTTGTTTTTCGTCAATAATTTGGGACATACAGTTAATTTAGCCTTTCTTCTTTGAGAATTTCGGGGTCTACCCGGGTCTACCCCTTTTAGATTTCTTGGTTGAAGCCGTTCAAAATTGATAAGTTCACCAACTCGCCTAGGTCTCCTGGTGAGTAACAGCAATTTTCTGCCCCCACGCGGCGGTCACGCGCGTCCTTCATCCAGTCTTCTTATTTGGTTTTTTTTCGGCCTATTTGTCCTCAATTATAGTTGAAGGAAGAAAACATTCAAACTTTCCTAGGTTTCTTTGTTCAAAATGACATCTTTGTCGGCGTTTGCAGTGCTTGTTCTGTATAATACGTGGAGGGGTCTTTGCGTGATTTAGGACTCGTGGCGTTGACCCGTGCGTAAATTTGATCTTTCCGGTTGTCTTGTTTATTAACGGATTGTATGTTTCGATTCAAATCAGAATAGTGTCTCTGAGAAAAAGAAAAACCGGCCTTCACGAAGTAGTTTTGCGTTTGTAGACTTGTATATTTGATTACTTTATCAAAGAAAAGGCGCTAGATTTAAATTCAGGCTAAATAACGCAAACGTAGGAGATGCTAACTCCGTCGAGACGAAGGGAAAATGAGCGGCTACACAAATTAACCCATGGGGCATTGCAAGTCGTGAACCACACTGGATATTATTGTGACGTTTCAAGATGGCGCAGATTTGGTACCGACACTTTTCTCGATTCGTTCAGGGTTAAGCCTAAAGAATACCGTTCAGAAGGACGTCGGACACCTTATTGAAACTTATACTAGTAGTAATCATAGATTATAGTGCGTCTCCTTATCCCGTGGCACCTCGTCTTGACCTAGTACCTCAGTTTCATGAATTAATTCAGCCACTGTTTAAAAGGGCTATGTCGCGAGATATGTCACGCAGGCAAAAACGTCGGGCCGTCATCAAACAAATTTACGCTATCGCCGTGGAATCTGGCAAAATCCTGCCGTGCTGTGTACTCCGAAAGGTCTCAGATTTTCCCGACATATAAAATAGTATATTTCTCTTGATTTCATTTCGGTTATTTCTCCGATTCTGAAATCATACTCCTCAGTACATGTACTAATACCGGAACCGGAAATGGGAAATTTCTGAGAAAGCCTGTTCTTGGACACCGCGTTAATGGAGCGTGAAATCGACGTTGAAGTCACGCAACATTCAACGTGAATTTCGCAGGATTTTTCGGATAAAATTACAACTACCAGTTGCAAGTAAGACACAAGACTGTTGAATATAATTCCTTTATTAGCTAGACAAATTTTAGTCACAAAATTGCGAAATTTTTAGTCGCAAATGCGCCCGATACAGGCGCAATTTCGAGCACTGTAAAGTTAATCTGCGTTCGCCTGGCGCGGCCGGTCAGTGAATTATTGCTACAAGACATACAGCGAATTGCACCGTACCGTAGAACATCGCGAAGAACGACGTCTGTATTTAGGTGAAAGCTTCCCAAATCAGGCAGAGAACCACAGCAAAATCAAGATAGAACATTCAAAACATACCAGAACGGTAGCGAGGAAAATCTGTAACTTCTTGCTTGATTCCAAAGAGACCCAACAACTTACTTGGTCCGGAGAAGAACCTTCGTCCAATTTTTCTACTGCGTGCTTTTACCAGGCATTGAAATATTGAGCCGTACGATTCCAAAATCGGGAAAATATCCGAAACTAAATCAGCTCCCCAGGATGATGCCTGATTTCCACGCGCTGGGAATGCTGGATACTATTGTGACGTTTCAAGATGGCGCAGATTTAGTACCGACACTTTTCTCGATTCGTTCCGCTTAGCTATAGCCTAGACGACGCGCTAAGAATGCTGGATACTGTTGTGACGTTTCAAGATGGCGCAGATTTGGTACCGACACTTTTCTCGATTCGTTCCGCCTAGCCGACAAGATTAGGAAGCGTCTCCTTCGTCGACGCAATAACGGAGTAACTGGTTAGCTTTCAGTTGATGTTATGGGTAGCAGTTTATATAGTTAAATTTAGGCCTGAACAACCCGAGAAGCTAGGTGGTACAGTGGTATAGTGGTACGGTAGGCTATCTAAGCCTAAGCCTAGCTGAGATCACAGGTTCAATCCTGAGTGGGGGATTTTAGATTTTCTTTTTTACACTTAAAAATTTATTGAAAATAAAATTCTAAGTGTCGACATTACGTTATATAAGTCTAAATAAGGTGTCCGACGTCCTTCTGAACGGTATTCTTTAGGCACAACCTTCGTTCAGCCTAGCCGACAAGATTAGGAAGCGTCTCCTTCGTCGACGCAATAATGAGACTCGGTAACACTTCACGTGAAGTGATGTGTTAATATTTTGTCCGTCAGTCATCAATTGTGCCTTGATGCCACACCAGATCGAATCGAAAACCAGAAAAGTAACGAATTCATGAGTATTTGGGGCGTTATATTTTGTTTTATTTTTGTAAAAACCCACGGAAATGCCTGAACAGTTTTTCAGTCGGGCTTTATATGTTAAGCTACTGAACTATGCAAAGAAGTCCATCAATTCCAACCGGATTCGCAAAAATATTTCCATCAGATATTGATTTTATGTTCCCAACAACATGTACTCTTAATGAGTATTAAATTCACTGTCGCGTTACAAGGGGTCCTGTAGCAGCCTAGGGAAGAAACGATTATTTGGGCGTGTGCGCGAAGCGATTGCAAAAATTGCAGAGGATGAAGGAATTGGGGTGGTATCTAGACCTTTTACCGACGTCTCGTATTTGAACATCAACTAGGGGACGGAATGGCAAAACAATGGCCTTACTTCAGGCGCTTTTCCAGCTCCCGTAGAGTCCCGCGCGACTCCTATATAAAAATGACGGGGGTGCTCGTCGGAAATTTTCGAAAAACGCCCAAAAAGGTACCAGAATCTTGTTTGATGGGCGCAGCTCAAATTAATTTTTACCCCTAAGAGGTACCAATTCGAAAACAACACATGTCATATTCTGTCATATTTTTTCGGCTCATACCCTAAAAGGTACCGCGATAATTCTAACGGTAGTCATTTCAGATTTTAGTACCCTAAGCGGTACCAATCTACAAATTTTGACCCCTAGAAGGTACGACGAGCACCCCCGTCATTTTTATATGGGAGTCCCCCCCCCCTCCCCGGGCTCCTAGGCACTCGCGTTTTGTTCGTGTTGGAAAACTCCCTTTCCCTTCTCTTTGTAGCGCCTGTCAGATGCAGACCTCTCCTGTTATTGATCAAATATCTGATAGTCTGATTGTGGGAGGAATGGAATTAATGGAAAAGGAAGGGTTACCAAAGGGAGGGTTGAAATGGATGTTGTCGCTTTTTATGAACCTCGGGTTTTCGTACAACTGGCAGTTTTCTGTCCTTCTTTCCGGCGATAATCGATCATAACGATAATTCGCGTTATCTGATTTGGTGCGCATAAACTACCAGTATATAGTAGGGTTATTTTTAAAACTAGCTCCTTCACGAACGTTCCCAATCATCCAATATGAAGTATCAAACCATAAAGAATTTGCACGTGCCATTCTTGGAGTGTTTGACAAGGATGACGAAGTTTAGCATACTGGCACAGCTATGTCGTGCAATTATTTTTGCTACTCTCTCAGGTCCTTATGTATTTTGTAGACTTCCTGTCACAAGTGTTCGTGGTTTTAAAGGAACACTGTCGGAAGCCGAAATAGCAAAATTTCGCGGCATAGCTTATTGCCAGTTATATTGCCAAATGCCACCCAATATACAACTTAGTTGGATAAAAAGATTCTATAGAGCAAAAAAAAAGCAGTAGTTTGGACATAAAGTGCAGGATTGCAAGGATTGAAGTGGATTACAGTTCATGAAATTTGATTTATTGACAGGCTGTCGAGAAATCAAACTTGCCATTCTTGTGAAATTTTGACTTTTCTAGCCGTTATTTTGTCTGTTTAGTTCATATTTCTTTGCTTCTATCACTTCTGGCGATGGTTTCTTCAAATTTCAAGACAATAAAGTAAGCTTAAAGCAAGCGTGCGTTTCTCAGAACACCCGAAGACTTTTCGGACCCGAAAGCGATTTTTGAAATTCAATCTCTTTCAATTCGCGGTGAAGTTTTTAGCTCAAAAACCAGTGCAAAGTTTCTTGTCGACTTAAGATTTTATTGCTTAGTTTACAAAACGAACGAAAATGGAATCTCTGTTGGTAAATAGCCTGCACATAAAATAACTTTTCGGGCACGAAAAGTCTTCGGAAGGTTTGAAAACTGGCGCACGCCTGGCCCTTATCATGAAAACACGATATTTCAGCCGGGACAGTGTCCTTTAATGGAACCTTCGTTTCTACCTAATATAGATCAATATAGTTTTCCAGTAAGCAGATTGATCTTAAACTGCAGCTTAATTATCCATGAACCCTTCAGTTATGCTGTAATTTGTTGTCTTGGAGTCGGGTATGGAGTTGACATAACTCATCTTCGGAAACTCACGGCCGGACCAGATTCAAGACCTTTCTAAGCTAATATGTATCTTTAATCGTTTGTTAACAGCATTGGTTTTTCTTTACAATGTTTTGTTGGATTAACAATATACAATTCCTAAGAAGTCGTGTGATGTAGTTCAAACCGTGAGGAGCCCGGTCCTAATTATTGGACGCTCCCTTACACGGCTGTGTGCCGAGCGTAATGTGAATTATTATTTTCACACGTTACCTGTTCTCTGCAATTTTTCTTTTCTTTTCCTTTTGACCTACGACGCGGACATTTCTTAAACGCAGGGAAATTTCGGTGAAAGAGTTTCGATCGTGAGAGTTTTAACGCCGGGTCATCTTCGTAACGGACACAGGCAAGAAATAATTATCGCGTTCGTGGAAAGAGAACGCATTCTAACCTGGTGGTATTCCTTTAGTTTCTTAGATATCCTGTGTACGTAGGGGAAACATTTTCAGACTTTTTGGTCGATCAATCAATAGGCTAATTTCGATATGTTAAAATTCCTAGACGAATGAAAAAAATAGTAATTTTTCATCCCTCGAACTCTTTAGTTTTATTTCTCTAAACCTCGGAGACGAATAAAAAGGCCTATTGATCCTGCATTTCAACGCCATTTTGAATATTTATCTCAGCCGGGGAAAGTGGGTACAAATTTGCTCTTGTGAAAACAACTACCATGGGCGTACGAAGGTAAGTCACTTGGGGCAGAAAAGGGAAGACAACTGACTGCTTGTTCCGTGGCAAACTAAAATGAAGACTGACAGAGGTTTCACAATTTTTATAGTGTTCCCATTTAGTGGTTTTATGACTGCTATTTCAGTGTAGACACTTAAATAAAGGTATTCATTCATTCACTCACAAGAAAATCGACCGATATTCTGAGTTTTTGCTGTGTTCAGCTGTTTTATCAGCTAACTGCTTCACGTTGTTCAGTCCTGTGCTTGTGTTTAAGCTCTTCCTCAGTTTCTTTCTAGCTCTTCTTGGTTTCCATTTCAACGCCACTGTACTACGTTAATGTGTGCTATTTTCGAATTAAATTAACCTGCGATCAGGCTCGTTTTTTTTCGGGGGGCCTGGAAAGTTGGCGGAGCGCGGGGAAGGAAGAAAAGAGGGGAGGGGAAAAAGATCTTCTTTTCTCCCTTTCAGCGCCCTTCTGCCGACTTTCGCGCGTACGCGCTATCGCGCTCCGAAAAAATAGAGCGCCTGATCGCAGGCAAGAACTGATTAAATTCGTTGTGTTTATTTGTTAATGATTTGAGCGGTCAGATTTAATAAAGCCCGAGGGTACACCACTGTGCTACTTTTATTAGTTAATTAAAAAAAATATAGGCCGAACTTGATCGAAACTTAATTATGAATTCATTTATGTGAAACTATTATATTCCTTAGGAGCTCTGCTGTTAGCTGAAGCCTAATTACAAATTATATTTTTAAAGGGTGAGGAAATCAGTTGATTCTGTGAGTTATAACGTGTGAGAGAAAATGTCAGAGGAATAAACTAGGAATCTTTCATATTTTGAAGAAAATCTCTTTCAATAAATTGTGTACTCTTTTTTTTTTTGAAAACTTGCACGGTCTTTGATGCAAATTAGTGATGACAGTTTGAGAATGATTTTCATTGAAACTTGACATTAATCTGTAAAGAGTAGAACTAAAAGACGCCGGTTCTTTATCAGCGTGTACCTCAGTGATAAGTTTGCGATTTTGCAAAACAAATATTTGCCAGGTTTGGTTAAGGAATGAAATTAAACAATCGCTTGAGGGGAACCACTAAATGCGAGGAGACAAAAGCGAAGACAAAACTGAATGACAGGTTGATACCGGTGAGACCAGGTGACCAGAAAGTTCCTAAACTGTTGTGTCTTATATTCAGTTGTAAAAAAAGCGGGGTTATTTTTGAATATTAACACTGGAACACTTCCACCTGTCTCTTTCATGTTGATTTCTTTACTTTATTGTCTTTTAATCACAAAACAAACGAATCAAATTCAAAATCTGTTCTTTAATGAAGTGGGTACTTAGAGATGAAAACTCACTTTTTCATTTGACACTACATTAACAACTTTACGCATTACGAACAAAGGGATCCTGAGCGATAAGGACTTTTCTTTTCATCTTGTCGTTTAAACTTTGTGGAGCATTAGAATTTTCCGGTTTTTACTTTCTCGAGCTTCGTTATTTTGTCTCACTGCATCGGAACAGCGAGGAGCGAATCGTACAACCTGCATAACATTATGAAATCTTCGAAAGGCGCCAACACAATTTTCGAAACGTCAGGATTGGGAAAGGCACCAAGCAAAGATTTCTTCTCGTTATCCGTCCTGAAAGATTCTATCATATGGCGCTCGTGGAGAATAACATTAAGAAACGATAAGTCGTTGCCGGGTGAAACGATTCAATCGTGGCGCGAATTTGTTGATACTTCAAGTGGTGCAAGGCTCCAAGGTGAGATACGGCGAGTCTTTGGGGACGATACTTTGAGTTCTGTCCTCTGTTTAGTAACGCAGAGTTGGTTGCCTTACATGAAAAGTGATATTTTGGTTGAGATCTTTGTTCGACTTGATGTACTAGACATTGCTCGGCTTGCTCAGGTAAGGATCTAGTGTTTACCACTTACCGCTTTATCGTTCGTTCCAGACCCTAGCAACCATGAAAAATTGTGTCAGCCAAGTGATATTTTTGTCGAAGTTGTTGTTCCAATTGATTTTTTTGCTCAATACTTATTCACTGCTAAAGAAGCTGTTGATAATTAATAAACCAGACGTCAATATTGGCCGGACTATTTCAATGTAGTTGCAGATTGTTATAAAATCAGTAATTTCGTGAAAATTTACTTTTTTTGTGGAAAACTGAAAACATATTAATGATAGATGGTTCTCCATAGCTAATTATTCCATGAAAAATTATCATTCGCCAAATTTATCTAGAGAAGGAATCAAGCTGATTGCTAAATTTATTTCCTTTCTTTTATAATAAGTTATTTAAATTACGTTTCAAGAAAGAAATTTTTAAGTACACGAAACAGTTCATACCTAGCCGTGAAAACGACTTCAACTTCAACATGCGTTGTCTCTTATACTAAACTCAGTCTCTCCCTGTTTACAGTGATAAGATGTTCCTCGTAGGTTTTCGGGTTATTTAAAACTAAAAGATCGCCAATATCCCTCATTTTAATGGTAGAAATTATGTTCAAAATTTTTGTTTACAATTATCTTAGTTTGTAAACTATAGTTATTGACAATGAAGTGAGAATATACCACACAATTAGAAAATGGGTATAAATAAGCTCCTGGAATAAGCAACTAATTTACTATTTTATTTTATTGTGGTCTCCCACAGATTTCATGCAAATTTCACACTCTTTTCATAGAATTGACAGAATTTATTCTCCAGCACTTGAAAGAATATCGTCTACAAAATAAAAGATTGAACAATGTGAAAAGTCTGAGGTGAATAGGCCATTTAATTTCCGAGATGCTTGATGCTTCATATTGTCAAAGCGGATACTGGAGTATAATCTTTTATGTGAAAATGAGTTTTCATTCGCATTCAAATAGACCCAATTGTTGTTGTGTTGTGCACTAGGCTTCTCTTTGATAACGAGAATTTAGCAGCTCGGAAATAGGGTTTATTGAGTCACTCTAATTTCAGTCTAATTGAATCTAAGCCCTTAGGCTAGGCAATTTTCAAGACACTTAGGGAAATATATGCACCTAAATTTGGGCTATACCAGGCGGCGTAATACGAATGTATAGTCTCAACTTTGAAACAAGCGATAATTTACGCTTACTTTCAAGCTTTTTTTATATAAATATATAAAAAAAATTGGCTCAACGAAACGTTGCGTGCTCAGTGCCCAGCGAGATCAGCCAGCGACATGATGTCCACCGCTGTGACGGTTCCTGCTGCCTGCACGCTGCCTCCACTCACCACGGGGGTTATAAAATCACGTAGCTATATTTTTAATAATTAAAGTACATAGTAAATGTAAGTAAGACAAAAACTGAAGAATATTTAAGGAGTTCTGAGCTAGAAAAGCGGATGATTTCAGTGGTGAATTCTGCAAGTTCTTGCGGTACCTTACTTACACTGAGACAAACCAACTGGGAACACATTAACACAAGCGAAAAACTGTTCAGTATTTTACTTTTTTAAATCTACTTTACCCGCAGCTAGTAATTGAAAATTATAAAAGTTGTCTTTTGGAAAATTGTTTTCTCTACCTATCTGATAATTTCTTATTTCTTTTGTAGCAGTAAAGTTGTACTTATAGTTGAATGTATTTGTATTGTTACTTGTTACCGAGTTTAATGTTGTTGTTTTGCATGTAGAGACAGGGACAGAGTGACAGAGATTTTTGCTATGCAAAGTGGTCTATCAATGACACTTCTTTTTTTCGAGATCATGGGCCAATAATATCGAAGTTAATTAAAAATAATTATTTCGAGGCTTAGAAAATATAGCTAATGTCCAATATTGACATCGTGGGTGGGTTTTATTTAAAAGTTATTGTAAGTATATGCAATACCGGCGGAAGCTCGCGGAGGAATTCATTCCTACTAATTATACACTTAAAAAAACGATCCAACCAATATACAATATACTCGCTAGCAATATCGCTCATTTGCGAAACTCGCGCCGTTGCGACACTCATTTAATATTATATTTGTCAGCCTTTAAAGTATTTTTACACGTCTGATTTTAAAATAAACTTTTCCGAAGAAGTTCTTATAGAGCACGAACTAAATAGGACTGAGGAAGCCCTGCAATGTTGTCAGAGTTTCGTGTTGTGGACAGGGCTCAAAATAGCGATTCCCCAGCCTTGTTCCCAGTCGTCCTCGGCGCGTAATATCATGTGACGTCACCCGTCGAGCATGACTCCAAGCCTCTATAAGCGTTCTCTATGCTCAGTAAGCGCATTGAGACCTGGGAAGGAGGCTGACGATTCCCCCAATTGCTGTTTCGTCCTTAGCCGTCTCTTAGTTGCATCTCGAGAGGCGCGAATAAAAAGTGAGCGTGAGTGGTGATTGGAAGGAGCCGCTGAAAAGGGAGCCAATTGGGGATGAGTCAACCTTAGACGTAATACAGTAACCATAGGTACTAGTCTAGTTATTTCCCGCAGCGCGCTTCACTGGAGCGGTCGCCAACTAACTTTAGGCCGATAGCAACGGGAGCAGGCACGAGGAAAGAAAATCTAATGCGTAATTTATCAGTGTAAAAAGTACCTGTTCCAAAACAAACATTATCAAACTATTTTTGTCATTTAGGGTTTTAATACATAATTACTGACAAAAACAGTTTGACACTTCTGAGAAAGTTTGACACTTGTTACCTTAAAAGATAAAACGAGCATGCGCGTCCAGTCCGCCTTCTCCGAGGTCAGTGTAATTTATTCGTCACCGTCTTTCTCTATTTCAGGTTTGCCGAGCTATTAATAACGTTTGTTCAAATCAAACTTTATGGAGGCGACTCTATGTCAAGCACTTTGGGGTCCTCATTCCAACAGAAATTCATTCAGTTGCTAAAGACGTCGGATGGAAGAGGGCTTTTCTCGTGAATCGACTAAAAATCATAAAAGAACAGCACGAGGAAAAACGCAACGAGACAATCGAAGATATGCAGCAGGAAATGAAGTTGACGACGAAGTAACAGAAGAACTGTTTTCTCTATACTTTACGTCTATCACTGATCACGACTAATGTCAAACGAAAACAAAAGAACTGACATATGGCTAAACGCTACTAAGATATACTGTAATCAAACGCAATCAAAACTCGAAGTAAAACATGACGGTTAAGAGACTTTTAATCAAACACAGAGTTTAGCTATACGTAAACCGAAAAAAGTTACTTGAATAACTTTTACTAACATAAAACAGGTCATTTTCGAGTTGCCTTGATACTCTCGTTCTCAAGGAGAAGTTTAGTTCACAACTGTCGAGCTTTGCTTGAAGTTAAATAAAAACTCATTTCATGTGAAAGATTGTCCATCTGGCCTCCCTTTGAGGTAAAGGCATTCGAAAATGGCCAATTGAAACTGCTCTTATAATGTAAGAAAGCTACGTTAGATAGCCATACAGTGTAGTGTAAAACATGCAAAGCCTAAGAATGTATGAGCGACGTGGAATTTTGTATATACTATACTTACCTATTTCTGACCTATTCTTTTTTGTAAAGTGCACGTGAAGTGATACTTCACTACCGTTTTTCTTAGGGTTTTATGTTGTTTATATCACCTTTATTTCATTTTCAGTCGTTTTTCTGTTTTGCACGAAGAGGATCCACTATTTTTAGTGATTTGAAAACTCCCGCCGGGGCCTGAAATTTGCGACATTTTGAGCGCGGCAAAAAAAGTACAAACAATGTATTTGTGACGTCATTCGTGTGTTCGATCACAACAAAAACTGGCGGAGAAAGTGACGAACCCGGGACTAAAATACACGTCGCTTTTAAACATATTTAATCGAAAGAATCCTTTCACAAGTTTCCAAAACTCCACTGTAAAACAAGTGACGCGCTCAGTTGTAAACACACTAATGATGTCACTAGAACCCAGGTCCTTGTCTAATATGCCCAACTTGCGTCGCTTGTTAAAATATGTTCCCGCCACTTCAAGTGACTTATTTACCCATCAAAATAATTCTTAAAACACCTTTTCTCAGATAATCGAAAAAAATGGTAGTGAAATTTCACTTCATGTGCACTTTAAACGATTTGTGCCGTACCTATTTGGTGCAGTTTGATATAAATGTAAATAACGTTTTTGCTTTTTGTGCATATAAACATACGGTATAGACCGATCTCTCTTTTAGCGGACATAAAAGAAACAAAACTGCGTTGTGGACGTTTCTCAGTAAGGAAGGAATAGAGCGTTCGCTATAAATCAATATTCTAACGTGACTCCTAGGCTTTATGCGCATTCCTTTGTCTCTTACTTTCCATCAGAGACTTAAACAGAAAGAAAACCAAACCAAAACTAGAACTTCAAGTTTGTCAGGACACTACTGAACTATGGGGAGACTGTATACACTAGCTTATGGCGCTAGGATTTCTGGGATCGTTTGTGGGAACTGGGGAAAACAAGGCGCCATAATGCCAGGTTATAACAAAAACACGAAGAAAGCAAGTGACATATTCGAACACCAACTCCGCGGTCTGGCCAGTACCACGCATGTGCAGGTATAATATTTATTTCAGGTTACAACAATCTCCAACAACATCTTTTAAATCAAAGACGGGCTGGCATATTACCTCATGTAGACACGAGGCAACATGTGCATATGTTCTGAACAGTCCGGATGCACATTTAAATGAGTTATGTCACCATTAAGTGTTATTTCAAAAAGGTAAAAGACATACGTATATCAGCGGAAACGCATGAATAAATGGTCCAGTTTTGTTTCAAATTGCTTTACGAGTATAATGAAGCTATAAACAAGTGTCTCTGACTACAGATGGTCAGGATGAAAGTGGATTGCAACTTGAAAAAATAAGCCAATTTTTTCAAGTTTGTTCAATATGTTTTGGCAAATTTGCTAGAAACTGATTATGGTTTATTCTTTCTACAAGAATTTACTTGATAGGCTTGTTCTTGGTGTTCTAAGAGCATTTCGTGTTTGAAAGAAGATGCTGTTCTAATTCTAGCACAGTCTGAGACAAAAACATAAAAAAACCGCCATGACATAACCCCTTTACGATATGTACTTCTTGGGGTTTTCTTGGGTCGGGTACCGTGTTTCCTGGTAAGTCCCTCATTCAAAATGACGTTTAGTTAAGACAATTTTCTTTGTCATCATTTTCAAAAGTCCCGCACAGCACAGCACAAACGACCAAACAATCTGTCAGGAAACTGAAATCGTACCCAGTCTCCATACCGTTTCTGGAGTGGGAAACTGTTAATCTCGTACCCAGATCTTCAGTACAGTACAAGCACGAGTGAGATCTGGGTACGAGATTAGGAAACTGTTTTTCTAATCGTACTTGGGGATCATAAAATACATGACTACAGTCACCACGATCACTATTATAGTAAACAACCAAAAGAAAAACTTGTCAATGACTTGAGCAGCAGCTTGCCATCTCTTTTTCTTGCCTTCTTCATCCTGATCAACTGTCATAGAATTCGCAACGGCATCGAGCTTCGCGATGACTTGGTCAAATTTCCGTTCCATTTGCGCGGGAAAAATGAACTCTTGTGGAAAGTCATTCGGCGAGATCTGCTTCGGTGAACGGCACGGACTTGTATTCCCGCTCTCCGTCACACTGCGCCGGTGAACTGGAAAGTATGTTGGCCAGCGGTCTGCAACCATGGCAACTGGAGTACATTTTCGCTTTGGTGGGTCTTTTGGTGCTTCGTCCAATTCAAGCTTCACTCCAAGGAGCTTGGCAAGAACTTTGAAAACGATGAAGTCAAAACAGGTTGACATTTTTGTTGATGGGACGCGATGGTAAATCCAGAGCACCAGACACGATACGACGAGCGATGATGCCAACAGAGCCATGATAGCGGTGGAGTACTTCGTCAAGAGCGGTGTAACTTCAGAAGTAGGCGGAATATTTTCTGTGAAGATAAGAGTGTAGACAGTGAGGCCGAGAAGAATTGTTATGATTAACGAGATTCTTTCGCCTGCCTCGGGCGGTAAGAAGAATGCGAACACGGTCAAAACTGCGAGCGCAACGCACGGAAATATCAGATTGTTGAGGTAAAAAATAACTCTTCTTCGCAGGGTCAGATTGTAAGTGATGTCTATAAACGGATCTGTGCAGCAGCTGTATTTGACGACATTGCGAACGGCCTCAGCAGAAACCAAATCCCATTCACCGCTTAAAATGTAGTTCGATAAATCCACTTTTTCTCGAGCCAGTTTGAGGTTTAGCCAAGAGCTTGTGTATGTCCATGAACCAAACACCATTGTGCAGTGCTGTTGATCAAACGGGAAGTAAGTGATGTCGATTTTGCAGACTGTTTTAACCTCTGTTGGTGCGTACCACTGGCAAGAGCCATTGTAGTTGATGACCACTTTGGTGTTGAATTTGTACATCTCACCGCTGTCACTTTGAATACTAAACCGTAACAAAAACAAACAGAGCAAAGCATCTTATCAGGCGGTTGTTCTATCTTCACTTCCATATTAAACATAGTCAGCTAAACCGCCTGTATAATGAGTTCTAACTTTTAAATCTATTCGGCCGATTATCTGAGCCCGGGCTGGCTCGGCCGAGCAGGGATGACTTTTAGCCCGATATTACAGGAGACGAGCCAACCCGGGCCAGAGATGAATTTAGCATCAACGTTTTTGGCTGGAAGTTGTTGTTTTGAAAACAGCGGCAAAGCATAGAATGTTTTAAAAGGCTTTTCCCAGCATTTCGGTTCATATTATTTTTCGCGCTTCTACCAATATGGTAATACAAAGGGACGGTTATTCGGGAGGATCGATTACTCGAGGACGGGTTTTATTCAAGGAAATACGTCATGAGTATATAGAATAATGAGAGGAAATTAAAGAAAGGGAATGAAGAAGGATATATAATTATTTACCTGTTGTAAAGAACAATGTCCGGTTTCCAGATGAGCTTTGGATCAATATTAATAAACTTTACACCACCATAATCAGCTGGCTTCCACTTCAGAAAAGGATTTTCCCAACTCTGAAACGCAAAATAAACAACGTAGAAAATGTTTTGTTTTTGTTTTACTTTTTCCCTTACCCCTGACCTACAACCTCTTTTTCCCAAACCGCCACCACGTTCGAGTGATGTCACCGAAATGGAATGCCAAAATCCGGCACTCTGATTGGCCACTCTGATTTCAGACAGTGTCTGTACGAGGTTCATTAGTCAAAAAAGTTCAGAAGGATTTGTCTTAATAGCTCATGGCATTTCTTGCATTTTATTGCAATTGCAGACAGCAATATATGCTCCAAGAAAACAGATTTACTCTTTTAACTCCCCACTTCACCATAACTAGCATGTTTGCAGAGCAAACCTTTCAAATTTGCTGCATTTTCTTTCACGTTTCAAGGCGTATATAATGATTTGACGTACATGACTTCGAGTCTCTGCGTGGCTCGGTGGTTGCAGCATCCGAACGGTCGGGTACTGAGAATTTGTTTTGAACTCAAGTGTGTTAAGGCTTGACTCAACCAATAATTTGGTGGATTTTTATTTCAAGTATAAGCATTTATCTAATCTTTATGAAACTTGGCAAGCATTTTGTTATTCGCGTTTGTATCCATTTGATCAACTTTTCCTTGACAAGTTTGTGTCACGTGACATGCATTTGCCTTATAACGGTCAAAATCTTTCAACGAAAATGGGGAATAGATAGTCACATTATATCCATCTTGTTTATTCCTTTTTCTATGACTACTAGTAAGGGCTTAATAATGCCGCCTTTTAATCGTGTCCATGTGTCAACGGAAACCGCCATTTAAGGAAAACAGGTCACGTGACATAACAAATGTCAAAATATCTGACAAGACATATGACGGATACCGCCTTAAAAGGCGGAGTTACATTTGAAAGGACCTTTTGGACATTTTGATGGCGAAAGTTTTCAAACTTTCCGATTGCAAACATTCCCCATTTCAAAAAACATGTTTTGTGACGTCATCAATCAGGGAATATCACGTGATGGTTGATGAGACTTTCGTTTGATTGAACAAGTCAATTATTTATTTCCTTAAACTCCATGCCGAGGAAAGTTATTATATCAAGAAAGAATGGGGTTCTTTAAAATCTCTGCAGGGGGTCCTTTAAGGATAAAAAATCCAAGCCTTAAGTCACTTGAGAAGTCCCTCATCAGTTTACTTTTGTGGGGACTTGGTTGTAGGAAAGTAATTACAACTACGGTATTTATGAACGTTATCTAGAGAATTCTAAGACGCTTTGAACAAATCCAATAACAACTTTAGAAACGTAAATGGAAATGTCAACAAATTGTTCGAGATAGCCAATAGCAACGGCTACTGTACAATATGTATCAAAAGTAAATTACATGGATAAATGGAGTTTCTAATAGGTGGTTTTCATGTTACGTCATCGCCACCATGCTGGTGGACATAAACAATAGTTCTCTTATTAGCTCCTTTTGTTCGTCCACCAGCATTTGTTCGTTTCACTATTGTTATCTATGTCTCTAGAGATGGGTTGAAAACCACCTATAGAGTGCAAGGGAAAGGGATTTCAGCTCGAGATAATGTTCAATTTACTGTATTAAAATTGCTTTAATTTGCATCCAAGTTCTCAAAAATACGTACGGCACATATTACGTACAAATGGATAATCACAACAATTGATGTTTAGAAGCCGTTCGTTACCATACCTGTCTGATCCAAACCTTGCTTGTCATGATCTGACTTCTTCCGTTCTACAAAACAGACAGACAAGAAAAGAAAAAGTAAAAAGGTATAGTCCAACTCCGCTTATCTCGATCCCATGCAGCGCTGGTCACTCCTATTTTCTCGTACCCACTTTATACCGACATCCTTTCATACGGAAAACTAACATTTCTTCTTCTTCATTGATGCGGACAAAATGGCTAATACTATTCACTGAAAGATTTTTCAAGTGCGTCACAACAGTTAATGTAAGGAAATAATCCTGATGTTGTCATGCATGTTGTCATTCCTATCATGGGTACAATTTTCTATCGTGATTGTATATGACTCACAAATAAGGCTTTCAAAGCTCAAATCCCGAAGAAAGCTTGAAATTTATTTCAATTTTATTTTTACGCGCGATCGATATCTTTTTATTTATTTGGTTCTATTAAAAAAATAGTTATATGTTTTTGGAAACACAGTATTTGTAAATGCTTTAGAGGGGGTAAAAGGTGGCCCTGCACTATATTTCCCTTTAGCAGTTTTGATATTATGTTATAGAGTGATTTTCGTAAGACCGTGAAACAGTATCTAGCAATTAATCAAAATGAGCCAAAATTAGCTAAAACTAGACAAGAGAAAACAGTCGGAAATTAGTGTCTAATAGTGTCTACTAGTGCCTACTAGTGCGGCCTACTAACTTAGTAACTGTTTCACTGTCTTAGGAAAATCACTCTAAATTTTATACTTACGAGTTCTACAAGCTGGCTAAACATCATGTCAAAGTTGACAGGTATCGGTTTGTCTTTGTCAATGACTGGTCTCACTTCCTTGCTGTAGTTTACGAACAGATCATGCATGAGATGGTGCTCTGGGTCAAGGTGCGGCTGACCTAAAAAAATCGGAGTCGTAAAAAGCCATCCACGGTTTTCTTTTGAACTTACCGGTGAAAGGAGGAGCCGAGTTTATTGAGTTTGGGACTATTTCATTCTGGGCCCCTCCTTTTCATTCCGGTGACCACCATGCATATAAGCAATTCTGGTTCTACCGGTGAATTTATATACTTGAACATATTTCTGCTCTGAATGTAGAATAAATTGCATGGATTGCTTAACTCATACGATTTTTGGTAGATTGGATTGGTTGTTTGGTTGGAAAGGAACATTCATTTTCAAATTCGGCACCCATTCGTAGCTTGACGACACCTTCGTGCTTTGTACGAATTGCGTGCCAATACAATTTCCAAAACCGTCGATACCATTCGATGAATTATCTCATCAGATTGACTGTTTGCGTTTGGAGGGAACTTTTGGCCACTATTTGTTTAGGACAAACATCCAAATTGGACATGAAGTTTTGACAATTGCGGTGAAGTAAACGACACTTTCGTTCTCTGTACGATTTGCGTGCTTACATTTTCCAAATAAAACATACAAATCATCCTGAGAAATTAAAAATACATTGTTATTGCATAAAGATGTAATTTTTAACCCTTCTATCAATTTTATTTCAATTTTGAGAAGTATATTATAAAATCAGAAAGTGCCGCCTAGAAAGTACTGCTCAGTAGCTTTGATCACAGTTTAGTATCTGGCCAAATCGGCTGAGTGGAACAATCAAATTAGACCGGTTTCAAGCGCTGGCTCTTAGTCAAATCCAGATACTTGGTCAACAGACATTTTACTGAAATAATGTTGTATGCTTTTTTGTTTATTTTTTATTTTTTGCTTAACACAACAAGCAGCATAAAAATGCAAACTGTTTGTTCACTTAACTAACCTGTGGAGTGTTCTGTAGAACAGTAGGTAGCCATTGTTAATAACACAATAATATCGTAAAAAGCAATTAAAGATACTTTCAATTACTGTGCATACTAAAAACGGCCAATGATGACTGACAAACATCGTTTGCACACGCAATCCAAAAAAGGGACACATCTTGCCACACGGAGAGATCTAGAGAACAACATGGTAATGAGACCTTCACATTCTTTTAGTTGAAAAATAATCCCTGTACATTGTTATATTATAGTAAACAAAATATTTGTTTAAGTGATTAAACAGGTGTCATACAATATAAACTTTAAGAATGCAAAGAATATAAGGCAAACATCGTTTGAACTATGTATAATACAAAATGACACACCTTGCCACACACAGAGAGAAAAACAAGCTAACGGGAAATTTGTATTCTGTTAGTTGAAAACAATGCGTGATGCATTGTTTTTACACAGTCAGGTTCCACGAATAGCGGCCGGGATCTGGGAGAACAACTGATATGCTGTTTATTCAAACTCACTGAATGTGTACAAGTGTACCGGCAATAACAATATAAAAAAGCGGATTACTAACTAACGCAAATACTACATAAAGAACAAAAAGGACAGTTTGCAAAGGGGCTTACGAACGGATACGAGGTCCCGACGAGGCAAACCTGCCCCACTATATGTACTACTTAAAATATAAGAAATAAAAAACGCGCCGAGTGCATTGTTGAGTTATATAAGCATGCGGGAACACTCGAGAAGTACGAGAAGCAATCGCCTTCGGCTCGTGCTACTCTTCACTTCTCTCGTGTACTTAAAAATTCCCCCGTGTTTATATTTTTATAACTCAACAATGCACTCGGCACGTTTTTTATTTCTTTATTGTAAAATGCTCAAGGAAATGCGCGCGCTATGATTGGTCAAACCGAGTTCATAAGCAAATCTTAAATTATGCACATACATGTTGTAATAAAGCCTTTTTTAGCAATGTCGATCAAGTAAAGAACAAGAAAAGGACGGTTTTGTTTTCTTATTTTGCAACGACGGCAAATTGAGCGATTTCCCGTCGGCGACGACCTGACGATGCGAGATGAAAACGGTAACCAAGGGCAACCAATAGTTAATATGCATGACCTCACTCGCTCGGTCCTTATTAACTCGATAAAGCACGCGGGAATTCTTGTCCCTTTGTGGTCGTTTTTATTTTATAAAAAAACCCGCTCCGAGTGCATTGTTGAGTTATATAAGCACGCGGGAATTATCAAGAACACGAGAGAAGTGCAGAGAAGCACGATCCGAAGGCAATTCAGCCGGATAGGTTATATATCTGAGCTCTTTCTTCTCTTTTTTTTCTTTCGGAAAGATGCAGTCAGTTGTTGCGTTTACTTGCTTCCTGCAGAGTTTTTGTATTAAAATGCAGATTTCTGCTTTTAATGACATTTACCTCCTGAGTGGATCACAGTAGAAATTTACAAATGGTAGATTCTAAAAACAAATAGCGCCACAGGAACGTACAATTAACTATTATAGCGCGAAAGCGCGCGTGATATCGCCTAATTCTTAGCCGACGAGGCCGTAGGCCGAGTCGGCTAAAATTAGGCGATATCACGCAAGCTTGAGCGATATAATAGTTTTATAATTTAACACATTGATAACAAAGCACAGTTTGAAGAAAAATATCGAGGCCGGTCCGTCATTTTTGCATTCTCTTGTCAAAATGCGAAATTTACATCCATCGTTGGATATACGTCATGTAGACATAGCGTATATCGATAACGTTTTGACCATATTTGGGCAGTGTATCAATGTGTTGAATTATAATTCTTGTTATACTTTAGGTATTGTATTCATTAGTCTCTAAACGATTAAAATATAACTTAACGAAATAATACAACGTTTGAATAGTATTTCTAGGAGAAATATACTCCAAATTGTAAAAAAAAAAAGAAAAAAATTATGAGACTGATGAAGTTAATCATTTCTAATCCTCATTATGCTGCTATCGAATAAGACAAATGTCGGTTGAACGCGTACATTTTGAAAAATTACTAATCACTGTTGGACAAAAATCATTAGCGTGTGTATTCTTTTTACAATACTATTTCTGGATCGTTGTTTCACTTGTTTTTTCCGCTCCACTCACCTTAGCTATTTTTGGATTATACCCAAATTCTTGGAGAGCAGAGAAAATGGGAATTCAATGAGTAGCTTTCGGTAACCCTTAATTTATGACTGTTGAAAAGCACTAGAATGTGTTGTTGAGACCTCTTCTCCAAATGACGAGGTCAGTTTGTAGTCCGTATCCATAAACCAAACCAAATATAGGAAAATAAAAACCTTATATAACGGCTGTCGTCATGATTATCAGCTTGTAAAATTAGTAAACGGATCTGACTGTATAGTTCGGTATCGAATCCGAGTAATTGAGCACGGCGTGAGGCTCAGTTCAAAACTCTACCTACAAGCTAAAGCAAAACCAGTTGACAGCTGTTTCTCTATTTCTTGGAAACTCAAAGGATTATTGAGTATTGCTAAGCTATTACTTGAGTCAAATTAATAACGCACCACATTTTATTGTACATGCATAAAATCGAAGTTCATTTGCTTGTGTCTTATCCTTAACAAGTTTAATTTGCTCGTGTAGACGAATACAAGGCATTCTTGTTAAATTTCCCTTAGTGAAATGTAAACTGAAAGTAACAGACATGCAGCAAGTATTCTCATGGCAAACAAAGTGACTTGACTAGGAAAAAAACTGGCTTCACAACTTGAAAACTTGTTCGTATGGATCCAGCATCATGCGTTAGGCTGTTAGCCGGCGAACTATAAAACATTGTATAAGTGACTCTGAACTATACCGATTATATTCTTATTATGAGTAAGTGAAGGAAAAATAAGCAGGCAAAGGTACAACTCAATGCTATTTTGAGAAAATTACGTCTTTAAACATGGTGGTTCGAATGTTCTAGGCTTATTCTCCCACTTAACGAATATAGAAAATTCTTTTATAACAGCTAGTGAATCCGCCGTTGTGGTGAACAATATGGCAGCAGTTTACAGTTAACTAGTTCTGCTATGATGATTTGGCCGCGTGTACCGAGAGAGAGTCCGTAATAGCGGGAGTTGTTTTTATTCGAAGTCGTATTCTCTTGAAATTCAGCCAGTCCTGTCCGTAATAACAGGGCCTTCCGTTATAGCGAGGGTTCCGCAAGTCGGGAGTTGACTGTAGATATGTTGTCAGTATACTAAGTGATTTATTTAAATTCTGTCCCTGCATGTAATACAGACATGATCATTGCTTACGTTATCTTAATTCGTTATAGTTTGCAAGGAACTTGTTGAATCAACTAGTGCATGATTTCAGCTATAAATGCAGGACAGATAAAATATACCATCTGGCCTACACCAAAGGATTCATCTATCTATGTACTGTTTTCGTTTAAAGAATTTATACAAAGAAATTCATAGAACTATAACTCTTGCATTTACTGTGGTCTCTGTGTTTCTAGTTACAAGCCAAAAACAACGGAAATAGCAGTTGAAATTCAAAACAATCCGTTTAATTAATAGGCTAAAATGTAAACAATCCTAGACAAGAAGGGTAAAAATAATCGGTATTCTAAAGATTCAGGAATATGTGTACTTACCAAGGCAGAATTTGTGACAGACCACGAAGGCCAATGAGAATAGTAATCCACGAGAAATCATATCTGTATCGCAAGAACAGAGCATAAAATCTCAAACTAAGATGGCACGCATCACATACACAAAAACAACTTCACTTCTGCATTAAAATGGCACTTAACTCGCTTTGGACGATTGTTCTTTTTCAGCATCCTGCTATCAGCGGGACGAACTTGTTTCAACCAATAAACAGCTTTGTGTCAGAATCTTGAAACCTTTGATCCAAATTTCCCTTTGTTAAGCGCGTTCCATCGCAAACAATAACTCTTTGGCACCCTTTTGTGTTTTTGTTTCTCTCAGCTACAGCCTTACAATAGTTTCGACGCTCAAGAAGTGAACATTAATTAAATTATCGGCGTAGCTTTGTATTCATCCTTGCCCGGCCAAGATGAAGGACAATCAATCACGTTGTGGGAAAACAAAAGGCAAAACAGGCTGAAGTTGATTTGATGAATCACTGTAAATTTAGATTTGTATCCGAAAATATGAAGAGGTCAAGGTGTTAAGTGAGTAGACAAAACGAGCACAAAGTTAAAAACATAACGACAAGAACGTAGACTATACATGCATAAATATTATTAGATTGTTGAAAACTGTTCGGACTGTCTTCGGCAACCATCGAACGCGTTCGAGCATTATCGGAAATCTTCGTAGAAGGTTAAATTCTTCTAAACACCTTGGAAGACCTTCGGGAATCTTCGGTTATGGGAGATTTGTTTTTCAAAGTTTATAGTTTTTATTAGTTGTATGACATGCAAGAGACCTAGAGACGTTCAGGTCTGCAAGAATCGAACCATTAAGAATGAACCTATAAAAAGTATACAACTAAATAATATTGGAAAAAAGATCATCTACAAATGAAGTCGAAGGATTACAAGTTAAGGATGAAAGTGGATTACAGTTCGTCAACTTTGATTTCGTGACAGGCGGTCAAGAAATCAAAATAGCTATTATGTTTTAGTTCATATTTCTTGGCGTTCATCACTTTTGGAATTTATTTTTTAAATTAAAAGGCTCCTGACTATAATTATAAAAACACGAAAAATCAGCCGGGGCCGTGGCTGCCCCTATGACGTTAAAACAAGAATGTGAAACAAACCTGATGTAACATTATCTTTTTTAATAAAAATACACAAGCTATACTGATCTTACTTTTCAAAAAACAACATGCAGTGCCGAAAAAAGACACCATTGTCATTAAAAGATGGTATAGGATGAACCTTTAGAATTTTTTTTTTTTTGGGGGGGGGGGGGGGGGGGGGGGAGAGGGGGTGGGGGGGGGGGGGGTGGATTTTGAAAAAAAAAATATCTTGCAACTGCGAAAGCCTGACTTGAGGCTTTGCTTTTTAGCAGAATTTCCTGCAGTAACACAGCTAAAGGAAAAAATTTCGAACACAGACAAAATCACCCATCCCCTCCCCCCTGAGAAGTCTTATGGTTCGGTTCGCCCCTATTATTAAGTTATAGTTTTTCCTTACTCCTAAGTTTGCAGTTTGCAATTATTTTCTAAGTACTGCCAAGGGCTTGTTATCATGTTCTACATTGGTTTGTACTAACACCCGCTGCGTAAAATTTGGAATTTTGGGGTTTACATCGGGAAGACTCCCTTTAATATCTCCTGCCTCTTTTTTTGCCCAAAGAGGGCATAGTCTTCAGTCTGAAAAGGATGTGGCTGGTCTGCTGGTCTGAAATTATACCATAAAAATATAGTATGCAGTCTGAATGAGGCCTTATTTTAATTTATTCACATGCTTGCAAAGCAAAATGGAGGTGGTTCATGTAGTTAGTTGGGAATCATAAAATAGAAAGCCAGCGTTGATCCCAATATGGTAATTGCTGTGATCCAAAAGAAAGCAATGTCTAGCACTGCGGCTGCGTGATGCCAGTCATTGACCTTTGCATCTGTCTCCTGTGTGTCCTTCAAATGAGCAACGATGGCGCGCATGCCATAAACGATTTCCTCCATGCGCTCGTCCGAAGGCGTTATGGAGATGTTTGAAAGAGAGGTGTGAAAACATTTGCTGTCCCTTGGTGACAGGATTTCTGTATCGCCTTTCTTAGGGCTCGTGATCTTTGGCATGGAAACAACAAGATGATTTTGACTGCGGTGGATTTCGTACGGAGCGCCTTGCACCTTAGTCGCGTACAAATGCTTGTTCTTGTCTTCTTGCTTCATCTTGTTTCGCTCGTCGGACGGCAAGGCCAGCAACATGGGTCCTAGAATATCAAAGATCAGCTTTCGGAACCAGTTTGGCATTTTTCTTTCCGGATCGCGGTGATACACTCTCAAGATCGAACAAGTGACGACCAGGGCCACTGTTACTTGCACCAGGACTGTAACGGAATACTTGCCAATCAGAGGCGTCACCTCTGAAGTCCTCGGCACATTGTCTGTAAACACCATCATGAACACTGTTAGACCCAGTAGTATCGTTATGACGAGCCCCATCCGCTCCCCGGACTCTGGTGGGAGGTAGAATGAGAAGACAGTCAAGACAGCGAGGACAATGCACGGAACAATCAGGTTCATCATGTAGAAGAGAACCCTTCGCTTCACGTGGATTGTGTACGTGATGTCGATGAAAGGGTGCGGGCAGCAACTGTAGGTCACCTCATTCCGTTTTAGAGGTGCGTCCAATAATTCCCATTCGCCGCTTTCGGTGTATTTGCTGAGATCCGCAGAAGCCCGCTTATTGGTGAGGTTGAGCTTGTTACCTATGAAGAAAAGAAAACAACAACGTATTAGTTTCGTTGTCACGATATATATCTTTTTAATTTTGTGATTTCTTTCATTAGTTCCTCATTGTATGGCTTACATGAACGTTATCCGAAACTGTTTCGAAACAGAAAGCTCAGCATCTCTGGTCTCTCCCTAACGCAGTTAATTCAACGTTAACTCCCGCTACACAAAATTAATTATATTTCTTTCTAATGCTTACATGATGTAATAGTGAAGGGGAGGGGTGAGCTTAAGGATAAGGGGGGGGGGGGGGGGGGGGTCTTAATAAATTTCTTGCTCCAAAAATGGAGGGGCGAGGGGGGGGGGGGGGTATTAGAGGAGGAGGCTTATTTAACAAGGGGCTTAATAGAGGATTTACGGTAGGTATAAACTGAAACGAATCTCTCACCTGTATAAGTCCAGGAACCAAATACCAAAGGACATTTCTGATCATCAAATGGGAAATAACCGATGTCAATTTTACAGATGCTGTGTATTTCTGTTGGAGCAAACCACTCTGTATAACCATCGTACTTTAAAACTGCCTTGGTGTCAAAATTGTATATCGCACCCGTTTCACCAAAACCGATGCTTTGAAGAAAAAGAAAGCACGAGAAATTTTATTGTCGTGAAACCTCATTGGCTGCATAATTATAAGGATCAATCTTATGGCGATATCAACGTCCGTTAACTCTTAACGCAAATCAGTGTTATGCCTCCGCTTATGCTATCTCGCTAGTGAAAACCAGGTGAGTGAGCAAGTGAGTGAGTAAGTGAGTGAGTGAGTGAGCGAATGATTGAGTGAGTGAGTGAACGAATGAGTGAGTGAGTGAGTGAGTGAGTGAGCGAGTAAGTGAGTGAGTGAGCGAATGATTAAGTGAGTGAGTGAGTGAGTGAGTAAGTGAGTGAGTGAGCGAATGATTGAGTGAGTGAGTGAGTGAGTAAGTGAGTGAGTGAGCGAACGATTGAGTGAGCGAGTGAGTGAGTGAGTGAGTAAGGGAGGAAAGAGGGAAGAAAGTAAGTACTAGTTTTCAAGTTTCCAAGTTCTATGTGTTCATGCGTAAACAAAATTTAGCAAAGTCTTTTCCGGTCAAGTTTTCTTGTTAAAAAAGTGACATATTACCTTTTCAGTGGACAAAGAGACTTGTCAAGGAAAAATGAATGGGGTTAGTTTCTAGAGAAACTGTGGTGCTGCGTCGGTGGGGGGATGAAACACGAGAATTTAGTTTTATCGACCGAGTCGATAAGGTAAATTGACCACCGTAAATTCAACCCTAACCCTAACCCTAACCCTAACCCTAACCCTAACCCTAACCTTGAATCTTTTTACGGTGGTCAATTTACCTTATCGACTCAGTCGATAAAACTAAATTCTCGTGTTGTCAAGGAAAAGACTTGTTAAGTAACGAGCCTTGCTTGTGTGCATGAATACCAAGCTTTCCCTGAAATTTATTTTTGGAAAGAAACAGACGCGAAGTTTACTTTCACTTCCCCTACCCCTCCGCCCTCATTCGCCTTTCGGCCTAACTCCCACACCCTTGGCCGCGCCTTTTGACTCACTCAAACCAGCACTCGTTCGCCCCCGAAATACGCATGCTCTGTAGGTTGAATGCAGTTTAGCAGCACTTACTTGTTGTAAAGGATAATGTCTGGTTTCCAAATTAGTTTTGGGTTAATATTGATGAATTCTATTCCACCATAGTTATCAGGGTCCCACTTTAGAAATGGGTTGGTCCACATCTACACGTTGGAAGAAAAACATACAAAAACGCAGTTAAAACCTTTGAAACAGTGGACAGTATGGTACTCACGTTACAACAACAACAACAACAACAACAGCAACAACAACAACAGTAACAACAACAGTAACAACAACAACAACAACAAGAGCAACAACAACAACAACAGTAACAACAATAACAACAACAACAGCAACAACAACAACAACAACAGTAACAACAGTAACAACAACAACAACAATAGCAACAACAACAACAACAACGTGGCAGAGTGGTAGTATTGATCCCTCAAAGTGTAAGTACTGAAAATTACTAGGTACCTCCGTAATTTAGTGTCGTTCGGCATAAGACATCGAGTGAAAGTTTTTCATGTTTGTTTTGAAAGTTGCCTTATCTGGCAGTTTCACTGATAGTGGGATAACGTTTCATATCTGTACGCCAGTTCCTAAGATTGATTTCCTCATTAATTCAGTTTTAATTTAGCACTAAATGAGCTGCAAGCTTAGTGGTTATAGTGTAGCCTTTTCCAGGCGTTAAGTTTGTGGCGCGCGAAAGAAAAATCGGGCGCAGGAGAAAAAAACGAAGGGGGCTGGGGAGAGAGGCGCCTCTCTCCCATTCTTCCCTCGCGCCGACCCTAGCGCCGCGCGCCGCTTTTGGCTGCTCCCCACAATCTAAACGCCTGGAACAGGCTATTATAGTGTAGCTTAACTGGCGTGAAACAATACTGCAACATTTTACTAACCGTGGATGCTCGCCAGTTTTGCTTTGCTTTAATTTACGAATGTTTTAAACGAAAGGTTAATCGCGAAATAAGAGTTTTGGCTTCACCGAGGCTAACCAGAAATTTTATTTCAGTGGTCAGGTGTGTGATTTGTAGGGATCATGAGAGTTAAGAAAAGTGTCTTGCTTACTATATCCATTGTTACGTACCGTTCTTAATAATGGTTTTTACTTACTTGTCTAAGCCACACCTTACTGGAAAGTATTTGATTTTTGCTGTCCTGTGGAAATGAAAAGTACATAGATAATGGTACCATCACCTAGCATTTGATGAATGAAGAAAACAAAGAAAATAAATTAGACCTGAGTGCTTGGGTAAGGCGAAAGCATAAAACGGCTTGATGGTGCAACTTTACAACGTTCGGCCTTCATCGGGTAAAAACATAGGACTAACAACTATGATATACCATGAGTAGAATGACTGAGCCGCAAGCTTTTAAAATCTAACGAAGCGTAACTGATTTTCGTACGAAGAGAGCCTACAGTACAAAAGCCCTCCTCAGACCATCGAAGCTCGCGTTCTGTGACCAGAATTATATTTTACCTTCATTTTACTCAGTGTTTTTTTATAGAGTTAACTCCTATTAATGTGAAAAAGGAGCTACTTTGACCACCCAAAGTAGAGTTAATTAACTCCATAAAGAATGAACTAACTGCAACCCAAACACTGAGTATTATTTTGAACCAAAAATTGTAACTTTATTTTTGAGTTAAAATAACTCTTTAAAAATTGTAGTTTACGTATTTTCGTTACCAAAGAGATAAGTTGGCTGTACGCCAAATCAAACTTGACTTCAATCGCTACTGATTTGTTCACCACGGGCAGGACTTGTTCGCTGTAGCCAGTGAACAAATCGTTGATCAACTTGTGCTCGTAATCATCACGGTGTGAGCCTGCATGGTAAATAAAGAAATACGAAAGCATATTATGAGGAACATTCTCTTGTCGAAAGCTCATGAGTAATAGTAATTGGACTGAGTGGAGTACAATTCAGGGAGATATCGGGCGTAGCGCGTAGCGCGAGGACGATTTGAAATTACGAGCACATGATTGCCCCTGAATTGTACGACACGAAGTTCAATTGCTAATTAATCGCACCAATAACAAAATCCGAGAATAAAAAGTCTATGTAGACTCTTTTGTACTCAAAACGTCTAGGATATTTTTTCTATCAGTTTAAAAGTACGAGAAAAACTTCAAAAAAGAACCCATTTTAGTGCAACTGATTGACGTGCGCGAAACGTAGGTGTCCAATTACAGCTGTCCAATTACAAAAAGTTGTAACTGTATAGCTGTAATTAGAAACCACGTGACCGCGCTAATTTTGTAAGAAATAGGCGCGCGGAGGACCAATCACAAACGAGAATTTTGTTATTGATACGATTATAACCTACCAAGAGGGACGTAGTGGTGCTGTACCCACGCTGAGTTTGAGCGTTTATAACTTCAAAAGCATTTAACCAATACCCACAAAAAAGTGACTGTTTTTAGAAATTTATCTGGAAATATTTTGATGTGAAAGATTTTTGTTCATGATACTTGACGCTTCCATGGCAATCATGTTACCCAAATTTAGTGTTCGTTGTCTATATAACAGAGGATATGTACTATAAAGGTCAGTTATTTTTCTAAAAAGGATCAGTTTGCAGTTTCGTTTGTTTAATAAAAGCCATAAAGCAGCACTTTCTGTTAATTCTTTTTTCAATCCCATTTTTAATTCAGCCACTTTAAGGTGTAAAAGGCTCCATTGAACTCTGGCTTGTAGCGATTACTGGGCCCACAATTCAGACCACACGCGCGAAAATGAGTTCGTCAGGCTTGCTTCTCGATCTCGCGTCGCTCACACGCGTGGAAGGTCCTGACCCAGCAGAAGGCGTGAGTCTGTTTTCAGCTTACTGTATTAGTACTTGAAATGTTGCCATATTTAGCGTGGAGTATATTAAAAAGGCTGGCTTAAATAGCAAAACAAATAAGCAATAAAACCGTACAATCTAGATCTTGAAGCGCCATTTTTGAATGGAGTGCTCCTGACCAATGAATGAGGTGTGCTCTGAGTGTGATAAACTCGCTGTGAGCTTGAGGGGCCTCACAACACATCATCATGTCCTGATAGTTTGGTCAATTAACAATGTAAAATTCTGGCTGCTATCGCGAGCTACTCTAGTATGGGCATAGTAACCAACAAAAACAAGTTGACCGTTAAACGCAGTTGAACAAATAATAGTCATTATCGTTGAGGGCGGCATATTCAACAAAATTAAAACAGCTTTAAGTGCCAAAAATTAATGAAGCGTTCACGATGATATCTGTTACAAATAAAAACACTATGTTTATGTTGTGGATAACAAGAAGTTTATTTGGCACTTTTCATCGTCTTTCTGGAGCGATAGTTTAGCCGGAATGCTCATGTTTTGTCGTTGTATTTGCCATTTTGCCAATAAATTACTCAACTCCGACACTGAGTATACCTCAAGCGTGTAACAAGAAAGCTATGTTATAAATTTATCATGGTTATGACAATTAGCTTTAAAGAAATAAGTTAGAAAGGTAATCATTGCGTTAAAAAATAAATTGTGTATGTATTCAACAATTTTTTAAAGCCAAGGAAGTTCAGTTTTCGCGTATGCAAAACCCGGGATGCAAAAAATGATTTCCGTATGGATCGGATTAGGCAACTGAGTACTATGCATTTTATGTTCGAGATATCATGAATGTCTGTTAGTTGTTATGTTTTGTTTATCTGGGCTAAACAAAACATTACAACTAAGCAAAATTTTATAAATTAGCCATATAACACTGTTAGAATGCACAATATAAGGCGATAATGAAAAACAGCGCATCAATTGTGAATAATGCTCTAATCATCACTACAAGCATGGCGAACCGCAAAATTAATATCCAAAGACCGCGAACAAGCTGAAATTGAATTGAGCAGTTTAGTTCATAGTTATTAGTTTACCTTGTGATGTTACATATCCAAGGAGTGCTAGAAGTGTACCAAGGACCACAAAACATCGTCTCGAGGAGTGAGTATTCATAACAAGCCAACAGTCATACACGCAGTTGTTTGCTCTCAGTCCACTGACGTTCATCTAATGGTTCTACGTTTGAGAGCAAAAGTTCACATTCTTTTGTATGTAAATCCACTCTCCTATAACGGCAGGCGATGCAGTGCAGATTATTTTGCGGTCAGCAGGGATGTATCATTGTATCATACCTTTTAGCTTACACACAAAGAGATAAATTGACGGAAAACGCATCGAACAACACCAACGTTTGTTACCCAAAAGAGTTTCATCGTTTATGTAAAATCGACTTTATTGTTTTATCCATGATTTTGGTTGTTTATTCAGACCTATTGGATTTTTCTATTGTCGTTGGCGTTTACTTGGTTACGATATGAGTCAACGAATTATATTTAGCTGTTTATTACACCTGACAAAAATGATTCTTGTCAAAGGGCATGGCATATAGGCTGGACAAAAGACCTTCAACAGTCTTCCGCATATTCCGCTTTCCCTTCAGTCAACAAGCCTTCATGTTGCTTTCTGAGTGAGCCGGCACCGCTTTATAACAGATTACAGTGTACACTGTGAAAATCTCCCCAGGGAACATTGCCAAAGGAACTGACTCGTTTGCGCAACAAACAATGCATTATCGATGCCCTTAATTTCACACGTGAGGGTTCTAATTGAACGGATTCTTTTGTAAGATTAAATCGTATAAGTGTATATAATTGCGATCGATGAAATGAATGTCTCCATTGTTCAGATTGTTCAGTCTTGGCCTCCGTTCAGAAGAATCATTCGGCCAAGAAATTAAATGAACAGTTTACAATTCACCTTGCATTATGACTGCATCATTTGTCTGTCATTCGTTTGGCTTTTGGGTTTAACATAATAAAGAATTATTTCAATTTTCAGAATTTTCTTCATTTAAGGTTATATTTATTGTCGTGATCTTAAACAAAGTACTGGAGGATTCTAGAAGATTATTCTGGTAGTCTCATGTGCATAATTAGCAGTTGTGAAAAGAGAAATGGAGTAAATGGTGCCACAATTAAACTTTCCATTCTCTGAGGCAAAACGTTTCTTGTATAAAGTCATGTGATCTAGTTCTAACTTTTGACTGATAAAATCCTGAAGTGTGACCATTCAAATGAAGCTAGTGTTAAGCAGTACTTTCTGGTGGTACTGTTTATTATGCTGTACACGGTGGTTCTAACTTTTGAGTCTGTGGATAATATCCTAAAGTGTTTCAAATAAAAGCTATTGAGCAGTACTTTCCAGTGGTACTGTTTATTCTGCTGTACAAGGAGGTTCCAACGTTTTAGTCTGTGGATTAAATCCTAAAAACCCTAAAGTGTGACCATTCAAATAAAAGCTACTGAGCAGTACTTTCCTGTGGTACTGTTTATTATGCTGTACAAGGTGGTTATAACTTTTTGAGTCTGTGGATGAAATCCTAAAGTGTGGCCATTCAAATAAAAGCTACTGAGCAGTACTTTCCTGTGGTGCTGTTTATTATGCTGTACAAGTTGGTTCTAACTTTTGAGTCTGTGGATGAAATCCTAAAGTGTGGCCATTCAAGTGAAAGCTATTGAGCAGTACCTTCCTGTGGTACTGTTTATTATGCTGTACAAGGTGGTTCTAGCTTTCGAGTCTGTGGAGTGTGACATGACCATTCAAATGAAAGCTACACAGCAATACTTCCTTTTCTGCTGTTTGTCTTTCAACTGAAGTTTGAATTTGTGTCAATTTAGTGTAAACAAAGAAGTTTTTGAATTCGTTTAAGCCTTGGTAACTGTACAATTATAACTTACCGGTGTCTTTTATCCACGCTTAATTTTCTCGACGTCTGTCTGTTTTGTTTCTTTTATAGAACTAGAAGCTTCCAGAAAATTGACTTATCTTGAAAACATCTTTCTTTAGACGTCACAAGATACTTTGGTGCTATTTACTGTATCAGTGACATCCAATTAATTTAAATTGGATGTCAAGAGTCTGCCACACTTTTGTCACGTTTCAGTTTATTTAACTTGATATAATTAATCCCAAAAATATATCGCTCAAAACAGAGTTTTTGACTTAACCCTTAACGTTTATAACTCATAGAAGCATTTAACCAATGCCCACCAAAGTTCGTGACTTTTTTAAACTTTATCTGGGAACATTTTAATAAGACTGATGATATTAACATATTTTGACAAGCATGCCAACCCAAATTTTCAATGATTTTCTGCTTATATTAACGTTTTAACCACAGGCACCCCAAGCTCAGTGTGAGAGTCAGTTACGTGTGGTATCGTATTTCGTAATATCAACATGGCTGCAAATATAAGGATTTGTATGGGAATCCCGGTAATAGATTCAAGATTTAGAAGATAATTATACGCAAAATTTTTCAATAAAAAAGCTTTACCTTACTTTCATGGTGTGTTGAAATCGCTTAAATCGCATTAAATCAGGAAAATAACCACACAGGAAGCAAGCAACACACCATGAAAATAAGGTACGGCTTTTTTATTGAGAAATTTTGCGTATAATTATCTTCTTGAAGCTATTACCGGGATTCCCATACAAATCCTTATTTTTGCAGCCATGTTGATATTACGAAATACGGCACCACACGTAACTGACTCTCACACTGAGCTTGGGGTGCCTGTGTTTCAACGAAACATTTTTGAACTTGTTGTTCCCAGCATTTTCCATCACTAATAATATACATGAAAAACTTACTCAATTCTGATTGGCTAAGAGCAGTGCAGTTCAAGTGTAACACCAGTGCAAAAAGTGTAACACCAGTGCAAAAAGTGTAACACCAGTGCATATTACAAATCCAAACACATTGATGCAAAAATGTTATGCAAAATAAATTCCAACAACAACAACAAAACAAAATTGCAAAAAAAATTGAGCTTTTTGAAAAACTCACTCGTGCAAATTAATCCCAAATTGAACTCGAAACCGTATGATTACCTATACTTATAATTTGATGGATCAATGCTGCAACTCTTTATCGGCTGATGCTACAATAATGGTATCAAAGAAATGCCCAGTCATTTCTGAACGAGTTATGGTTATTGTAATGACATAACAGGTTACCATGGTAACAGTATAAACAATTAAAGATACCCTTAAATTTATAATAAGAAAACGAATTATCGAAATGTAATTATCATGTTAAAATGCAACTTTTAGCAAAGCTTAAAAAAAATTTGGAAGGGGTTCAGAGCCACCTTAACTGTTCGAAAACTTAACTCTGAACCCCTTCTCAATGATTCTTTTTTGTATTTTTACATGGTAATTACGTATACATTTCGATAATAAAAATGAGCTCGATTTTAGTCATAAGCACTTAAATCTAAGTTTAAGGGTGTTTTTAACCCTTTCATTCCCAGAGTCAGTTATGGAGACATGTAGTGAAGTTCTAACTTTTGAGTCTGTGGATAAAATCCTATGGTGTGACCATTCAAATGAAAGGGGTTAGTTTCTAGAGAAACTGTGGTGCTGCGTCGGTGGGGGGATGAAACACGAGAATTTAGTTTTATTGACTGAGTCGATAAGGTAAATTGACCACCGTAAAAAGATTCAAATAGATGACGTTTCGAGCGCTACCCCTTCGTCGGAGCGAAGTACTCTTGCACGGAATCTTTTTTTTTACAATATTTCACAAAATGAAATTTAGAATTTTTCTTGAATTTTGAGTTTTGGCTCCCTTGGGAGTTCAATGGTTAACAAGTTAAGAGGGGTTTACATGACACCGGGGCGACTTTCACGCCGGGGCGAGTTCACTCCGGTTCCCTCTTATGGCTCTACATTTGTTTACATGATACCACCACATTTTGTGGTGCGACTTTCGCGCCGGGGCGAGTTCACTCCGGTTCCCTCTTATGGCTCTACATTTGTTTACATGATACCACCAGAAAATGTGGTGGTATCATGTAAACAAATGTAGAGCCATAAGAGGGAACCGGAGTGAACTCGCCCCGGCGCGAAAGTCGCTCCGGTGTCATGTAAACACCCCCTTATACTTTATTACGGACATGTTACGTCATGGCAATGACCTAAACTTGTTCAACAACCGGGTATTTGTTTGGTACCATTATTGTAGCACTAACTGATAAAGAGTTGAATATGCTATACACCATATACCCTCCCGAGGTACTACAAGAAGCCGTGGCTTAATAGGGTTGAAGGACTTCTATGTGATGTCACCTTTATAACTAGAAAGATCACAGGCACAAAAAAGTCAGTGTTATTATTCAACAACTCAGTTTTTATTAAAAAAATTGGTAAGTGAGGAACTAACTTTCATATGTTTATTATGAAACTTGTGACATACAATAATATGGGACGATGTAAACACTATACATCGTGTATATGAAACATTAAAAAACTTTCATAAAAGACTATGAGCATTACTAGTCCACTGCATGCCTGAGGGGTCCCATTGTTTGTTAGGTCAGTCCCAAGCTGTTCATGGGAAACCATTTAAAGTGAGACAATTCGCTTACATCACAAAAATTATTGAATTTTTTTTTTTCAAAATTCATTTGCGCTGCTTAATAAACATCTAAAAACGAGACAAATTCTCCGATTTGAAGGTCTTGGGATATTTAGGAGTGAATTTTGACAATTTACCGGAAGACGTCTGACATGGACAACAGGCAACGTTTCCCGTCTTTCATACAAATATCTGTAAAAATTTCGAAAATAATAACTTGTAACTTTGCACCAAAACATTGTATAACCCTCAAATTTGGAGAAGAGACTGATTTCCAGGTGTTCTAACAGCAGCATAAGCGGCATTGGAGGTAGAGAACTACTAGGAAAACGGATACCGCTTGTAAAACAGTGATAAGGGTGAATGCAGAGCAAGCTTTCTTGTCTACATAGCTAAGAAAAAAACCTGTTTCACTACAAGAGTCAAACGTTAAGTCGTACACGTGGTTCTTTTCAGTTCGGTTTAACAGCGGTCAAACGTAACGCGCGTGCGCAGTTCCTGCTGAAATTATGCAAGCAAAATACAGGCAACTGTTGAATCTTCCATCTTAGGGGCCGATTACATGGCAAATTTCAGCCCGGGCAGAACTTTCAGCCCGGTTAGGCGGGCTGAGATTTCAGCCCGGAATCTTGAACAAATCTTCTTAAAACGACGTTTGCGATTACATGAGGAAAGTTTCAGCCGGGGTTGAATTTCAGCCCGGGCTGACATTTACAGCCCGGTTTTTGAAACCGGGCTGGAAATTTCAGCTCGGGCAAACGGGCAAAAAAACCGCTCATGTCATCAGAATGAAATTTCAGCCCGGGCTGAAAAGCGAGCTCACCTGGGTAGAAAAGTGCACGTAGGCACGCGCAATGATTTGTTTTCAATGAAACAAGATGGCGGCGTGGGCTGTCAGCCCGGGCTAAAATTCGTCATGTAATCGCAACAAAATTCCAGCCCGCTTACCGGGCTGAAATTCGCCATGTAGTAACGTAAAACGCAAAGCCGTTCCTGAAAACTTAAGCTTTCTACGTCGAATATCTGCGTAAAAGTTAGTAACTGTTAACCACAAGTTTTATGTGCTTGAAATTTAGCTTGACGCTGTATTTCTTCTAACATTTTCTTACGTACAAGTTTGAGTCCGTTATTCCGTAAAAACGTACAATTTTCAAGGAAATGTAAACCAGAAGTGGCATCGACTTTTGCGTTTGACCGCTGTCGATATATCCTAATCCTACATTCAAATAAAAGCTCTAAAATAGTACCACATTTCGATAGTGCTGTTTGATTTTTACTATAATTTTAGAAATGAGATAAATTTTGATATTTTTCCCCAGTCGAAGTTTGATTTCGTTTGCTCTAGGCTAGCTCGAACTGGGATTAAACTAGAATTAGATGTCGTTAGCGAGAGTTAGATCTGAATATGCTATTTTCATGAGTCTATCGTATACTATATCATATAGACTCAGTGTGTAGACTGGTCTTAAAATGGAATAGAACAGCTAAGAAAAATCGTTTATATTCGAAACTGATGATGACACTGAGGAAAATAGAGAAAACAAACCGTCTTTTCTTGGCTAGCAAAAGTACAATTAAAAATACTGTTAGTACTAAAATCCGACAAAATACCCTATTTTGTACGAGTCTATGATATAGACTATTGTAAAATGTAGTAAAAGAGCTAAGGCAAATCACTAATGTTCGAAATGATAACACTGAAAAATATGGAGAAAACCGTCTTCTTTACTAGCTAGAACGATTACAAATACTATACTAACGTCTGGCAAAATAGCATTGTAAATTATTTTTAAGTTTTCCAAAATCGTCCCACTATTCCTTAAGTTTTCGTCATTGGCGGTTTATAACTGAAAAATACTGATCATGACCTATTGTAAAGAAGGGTCCAGTTAACTCAAATTACTGAAGAAATAGCCCGGGGGGTGGGGGAACTCCCATATAAAAATGACGGAGGTGCTCGTCGGAAATTTTCGAAAAACACCCTAAAAGGTACCAGAATTTCGTTTGATGGGCGTGGCTCATACCCTAAAAGGTACCGCGATAATTCTAACGGTAGTCATTTTAGATTTTAGTACCCTAAGCGGTACCAATCTACAAATTTTAACCCCTAAAAGGTACGACGAGCACCCCCGTCATTTTTATATGGGAGTCCCCCACCCCCGGGAGAAATAGGTGTGATTCTCTTTAAATCACACGTGATATGCGCGCCAGAAAATGACAAAATTAACCAGCAGCTTGACAAAGCACTATTAAAAAAATTCCTTGAGGTGGCCCATTCAACAAATTTCGTCGACCTTGTTCAGATAATGTTTAAATGTTTTCATTTAAATGAGTAATATTCACCCTCATGTAGATAAAATGAAGCTACAACCAGTCGCAAAAAGAGATTAGGCACTGCATCAAAGCGGTAATTTTATAACTTTTATACATTGATTCCCCCTCCCCCTCTTTTCAGTGTTGTCTGAATGTCGGCGTTACATTCAATCCGTAAGCAAAACAACTTTGAAAGGGGGAGGGGAAGGTGGGGGGATTCGGAATCAAAATCAATTGTTTAATTTTGGAATATTTGTACGTTTTTTTCTTTTTTTAAGGAAAAGGCACTTTTTGGCAGCGTGTTCCAACTATTTTGCAACTGGTTGTAGAATAAGATAAAGTAATGTTATCCTTATTCAGAGGAGGTCACGTGATCTGAAATGGAAAATTTACACATAGCTGGTGTTTACTGGTTGTTGTCTTTTGTCATTTTCCCGCCACATGCATGACATGCACTACAAGCATTACATGCACTACAAGCATTACATGCATCTCTTTTTAACTAACTTTATTATAGTGTCTCTTAATCCCAGCTTTAAATTCAGTACTAGCGTAACCCATGAAAGGTTACACAGATGTCCGCAGTTTTTAGATACTCTTACTTGGTTATTTACCACATTGGGTAACCAAAGAGTAGCACTATTTAGCACATATTCAGAGGACAAGCACTGACATTCCCATCTAGTGACTACAACGATGCCATATTTGGCTTTTAGTTCTCAAAGCCGGGCAGTTCTTGTTCAGACATATAAAGTTCACACTGACCGGTTTACCACTCGGATCACGGAATGGAAGTGTAAAATATGGACGTTGAAACAACAAAAGCAACCACCAAGATCCAGAAGAAGAAAGCGTCAAGTACTTGCGCCGCAAAATGCCAGTCATTTTTGTTGCATTCGTTTGTTTTTATGTCTCTTAAGTGATCGAGAATGACTTTCATACCGCGAGTGATTTCATCCAGTTTGTCAAACGAGGGGCACTTGAGTGTATCCGAGTGCCTTGAAATTTGTGAACCGACTTCGGTGAGTTCATCTCCCCCTTTGCTTTCAAGTTCCATTTTACAGCAATTGGAGTCTTTAGCAAAATTTCCGAACAGCTTGCTCACGTACACGTTACTGCGTCGATGGTTGTTCTTCGTTCGCTCAAGGCGGTGCATTTTATGATAGTCCTGATCCTGCTGCACTGCGGGAACCGCTTTCATCCTGAGGACTGGGGCGAGAATCTTGTAGGTGATGTAGCGATACCACACTGGCATAGGTTTGGCGGGATTCTTGTGGTAAATCCTCACCACGAAACACGTGATCAGCAGCGAGAACGATACCTCACACATGACAGTGAATGCGTACTTCACGATCAGCGGAATGACTTCTGACGTTCGCGGCACATTTTCGGTAAAAACCAACATGAAAACTGTCAGACCAAGAAGGATTGTTATGACAAGAGAAATCCTCTCGCCTGACTCCGGGGGGAGTTGGAAAGAGAAAATTGTGAGTAATCCCAGTACAACACACGGCAATATCAAATTTGTCAGGTAAAACAACACCTTGCGGCGGACAATTATCGTGTACGTGACGTCGATGTAGGGGTCTGGGCAACAGCTGTATTTGACGACATTGCGCGCGGCTGGTACCGTGACCAAGTCCCATTCACCGCTGATCGTATACTTTTTCAGATCTGCGGTCGCCGATTTGTTTGTGAGATTCAAATGAGTTCCCGTGTAGGTCCAAGAACCAAATCTCAGAGGGCAGCTTTGTCCATCGAATGGAAAGTAGGTGATGTCGATTTTGCAGATGCTTTTGATTTCAGTTGGTGCATACCAGGAATTCTGCCCATCGTATTGAATGACAACTTTTGTGTCGTAGTTGTATATCGCTCCAGTCTGACCAATTCCAATACTAGAGAAAGACACAAAAATGTTCTCGGTTATTTTGGGTGGTTCTGTTGTGTATCAGCAGATGGTCCTAACACTTTCTCAGTCCCAGAGTCAAGTCCTTAGTATGTAATATTTTTCTTTGGTTTTCTGTTTTCTTTTTCTTTTGTGGCTTTTTAGCTGTTCATTTTTTCTTCCGAAAAAACATATTGATGTTTGGTACGACAATTGAATACCATGACAACCATGTTTTGAGGCATGTCAGCTGAAATGCCGGTTGTGTTTTTTTTAGAACTGAAATATTTTTTTGTAAGTTTTCTTTCGTATCCTCACTTTCTAGTCTTTTTACCATCTTTCATTGCTTTTAATTAATTTTGGATTAACGTAGCTTGTTTTTTATGATAGCTACAACTGAAGACATTTTGAAACTAAACTGAACGCCCTAAAAAGGGAAAACATACATTTTTACCCACTAGAACGTACAGCAAGGACCAGCAAGCATCCCCGTCAGGTTCTTTCAATAGCAAAGCGCACAAATGACGTCAGTACTCATGTTTGTCTGAGTTTATAATTTATTCTTGTTTATTCTTGCATTTCTGACAATAGGATTTCGTTATTAGGAATCCCCTGAGAGTCACTTTTGGTTTGTTTGTCTGAGTTTTAGTTCTATAAATAGTAATTGTGCGCTTCGCTATTGCACAATCATGTAGATATTGTAGTACGGTAGGTAAACAAAAACTGTACAAAAGGATATGTGGTTTACAACTTACTTGTTGTACAATACAAGATCTGGCTTCCAAACCAACTTAGGGTCCACGTTTATCGACTCTATATTGTTGTAGTTTTCAGGTTTCCATGCAAGGAAAGGGTTTCTCCATTTCTGAAATCAGTTAAGTAAAGATATAAGTTATTTTCAGAAATGTATTTGTCAGAAAGAAATCGAGCAAGCAATAAAATTAAAGCCGATAAACAAATGCAGTATAAGGGTATAACAGCAATGGCAGCAGTATTACGTACTAAGTTCATAAGGAATAATTAACCTATTCATTCCTCGACGTGGCCCGAGGTTCAAAAATGAATATTTTTTTTTCTAATAGCCGCAATATCCAAGAGCACCATAGGGACACACTGCTGCATGAGCTTTAATTTGAATGGTCACACCTTAGGATTTAGCCACAGTTGGAGCCACCTTGTACAGCATAATAAACAGAACCACAGAAAAGAACTGCTCAATAGCTTTCATTTGAATGGTCACACTTTAGGATTTAGCCACAGTTGGAGCCACCTTGTACAGCATAATAAACAGAACCACAGAAAAGAACTGCTCAATAGCTTTCATTTGAATGGTCACACCTTAGGATTTAGCCACAGTTGGAGCCATCTTGTACAGCATAATAAACAGAACCACAGAAAAGAACTGCTCAATAGCTTTCATTTGAATGGTCACACTTTAGGATTTCATTCACCAACTCAAAAGTTAGAACCACCTTGAACAGCATAATAAACAGCACCACAGGGATGTACTGTGAAATAGCTTTCATTTGAAAGGTCACAGCATAGAATTTTATCCAGAGACAGAAAAGTTACAATCACATTTCATTGACGAACATAAAAGTGGGAGTAAGAGGTTAAAGTGCCTATGAAATGAAATTTTTTTCTTCGTTTTTCATAAGTTTATTATGTCCAAAGAACGAAAACAATAATCATTTCCCGAGGAAAAGAAAGAAAATCGGTTTTTTAGCCCCTCGAAGATGCGTCACTTCGGTTGAAAAGTGGCTCCAATTTTTGGAGAGCCTGGGGGCGAGTGGGCGTGCGTGATGACGTAAATTACGTAAATAGTATGACACATTGGTTTGTTTACACTATAATTCCCTTGAAACCCTTTAGCGTGATGGTCATTTTGCCAACGTTTTTGGCTGTACAAATGTCAGACAGCGCCTAATTTGTTTCTTTACAGTCCTCTGAAGGTGAAGAGGATCAGTTTCGGATCACTCTTGATCAACTGAAATGATCGTGTCCACTGTAGTTTTGCCGTAGTGAGACGAACCGACTGTGCCGCTTGAGCGAAGGAAGTGAACACGAAGAAGACGGACTTTGATTTAGATTATTGAACGTGAAAGGCATACATTTCAGTAGCACAGCGTCTCAGTGGTTTGCCAGTTGAGTTGTAAGCTTATTGAACGCAGAGGCGTTTTTGTTATTTCTTTTTAGTGGCTCGTTGACTAGCGTTTATCGAACGCGAACGATATATTTGTAGTACAAACAATCATGATATTAGCGCATTAGCGACTCGGCCGGTCTTCTCTTAGGTTCATTGATCGCGCGTGGAGGTTATGAACTTATTTTATCGGCTTGGCAATTCGCCCGTCTACTTAAAGTTCTTTTTTCAATGCGAAGGATATGTCTTGGCGGCTTGCTAATGTGTTATGCATATCCGAGGTGGTGTTTTTCAGGCGGCTTGCTGAATTGAATATGAATGGTGTATTTTTAGCGGCAAGGCGCCTTGATAGTGTATTTATTTATTTATTCAAAATGTTTGAACTGAAGTATATACGTGATAATTATGCTTCTTAGTTCAGTGTCTTGCCAGCGATTGAACGTTTCTGGAAATTTTAACCACTTGGCGGCTTGTAAGTTGGTTAAAAAAGTATCGTGTTTACATTTATGTCTGATTTATATTTCATTGTATAAAAATTGATCTGATCGAACACGCAATGATTCAGCACCCAGGGTACAGTAGAATAGACGCCTTCCAGTGAACACTTGCGATGCTGCACTTTGAATTTTATAATTCGGAATACCGTATAAACATTTATATTACCCGCCAGTCAGTGCCGATCAAGCCAGTATATTTTTGTAGGCCTCACTGACTTCGACGGCTCTCCAGTCGAGTCGAGGCTTGAAGGAACTTCCAAACAGGATATGGATTGGGAAAATTATTCTTGATTAAACGGCCTCATCGGCCGGAATTTGCTTTTCTTTTGCAAAATAATATTAATGCTAACAATAAGCGCTTTCATTGAAAACAACATCCCTTGACGTACCCTTTCCGATGTCGGCGAACAAATTTCGTGTATTTCGCCGGCCTTTTTTCCTCTGGAGCAAAATAAAGCTTTGTTACACCCTCTGTTATCGAAGAATTCTAATATCTCGTATGTTTGAGGCCGCTCGCCACATAATATTGGCCCACCTCTGATCTAGCGACGTCTCTTGTTCTCTATATTCCCGCAGCAGTTTGTACAACTATTTACGTCACAGTGTAATATGACACTGGTTTTGGCCGCGCACAAATTGGAGCCACTTTTTAGCGCCAACTACCTAACTTTGAGACCATAAAATAAGCGTTTCGCATCGTCCCTAACACTTTAAACCTTTTATTCCAAGGTCTAAAAAGGTGAAACTTTCGATACATCAAAAAATAAATTACATTTCATAGACACTTTAAGCATTTGACTTATCTAATATACAGCTTTTTGTTGCATGGTTAGTTAATACGTGTGCCTTCTGTGCAAATAACAAAGGTGTCTTACCTGCCGAATCCAGATTTTACTTGATAAGATTTGATTCTTACCGTCCTGAGAAGAAACAAAAATAAATAACTGTCTCCTTTTCACTTTATAATAATTATTATCGGTCCAAGAAAATTACACAACACTAGCTAGCAAGTTCTGCTTCTGCTCTCTCATTGGTTACAATTGATTAATCGACAAGAATATTCATTTATGCAAAGCTGACTATACCGACCCAACACAAATCCAATCTTCCAAAAATTTAAATGTCCGATCACTGAAAGCATGCGAACATTAAAATGTTCGAATATTTGAAATGGAGGCTTTTTTCACTCAGTTAGCTTACATTTATTCAAATCAGGACCATTACATCAATACAAATTATGACTGTATATTACTTTATCGATACCTCACTTGATCCACATCCACAGACCCAAAGTTTTAAACGATACGACATGTTTTAGTTTTGTGGACCAGTGAAAGAAAAAAAAATCGAAAGTTTGCTAATAATAACAAAATAATTACAAATTATGGAGTATATATAGACTATATACTGGATCGAGTAGAAAATCTCTTAACAAAAACAGAACATTCCTTTTTACGCATTAATGAGCATTGATATTCTCTACATTTGTGCATTGATGTCTTTTGGATAAGCCCCATTCAGTTTATATCGTAGTGAACTTGCATGCGATTGCTTGCCGGTAAAAAGGCTTGGTAATGAAAAATGTCAAGTATTAAAAGTCATCAATCCTTTCAGTGTTAATCCGAGTAATTGAAAAACAACAAAGCACTTAGCTTGTAACTTTGCTTTAAGATTGCTCTGATGCTCGGAAATGGCCAAATCAGTGTATGAGCGCTGTGGCGCGTGTAGAAAAAAACATTAAATTCTTTCAGTCCTGTTCGTTTACGCCGATAAAAGTGGTATTTGGACATTTGGACATTTGGCAAAAAGGAAGAAATTGAAAATTTGGAAATTGAACATGTACTGTTTTCTTATTTTCCCATTGTTGTTATTTCCAACCATGAAACCACAATGCATGGAATTTTCGATAAAGACATAACAAAAACAGAAGATATTGATATTAAAATAACAAAAAGATATTGTCATTGCTTGTTGCCGCGACTGAATCTTTCAACTGATTTGTAGATTTGTTTGAGCATTTTACAAATGCCATGACGATGGTTTGTTATATCAATCGTGGCAGTATCTTTTGAAAACTTAAAAAGACACCCAGCTGGGGGCAAAGTCAGTGTTATTTTCAGTCGACTTATATTATTAGCATAAGATAAGGCTGATACGAAACCCCAGCCCGGCTCAAATACATCGACGAATGTGTTTTATTAAGTCTTACCAAATCGACTAGCTGGCTATAGGCCACATCTAGTTCAACACCTACAGCTTCGCTCTTGTTAAATACAGGTCTAGAATCCTTATTGTAGCCTTCGAAGAGGTCTTTCATCAACTGATGCTCAAAATCATTGGCGTGACGGCCTAGATAACAAATAATATCAAGACATCAGATTTGTAGACCACATAGTCTGAAGTAGTTTATAAGTAAAGTTATTGAACAATTTTCAAAGTTGATCCCCATTTATGGTGCTAACGGCACAGTTAATCAGATAACAACTATCTATTGATCTCCCCTGTTGGGCATTTGCGTAATGCAGTGGGTGGATCACAAGATTTGAATCTACAATTTTGTCACCCCAAGACCCTTTCACAAAAGTTATGTTATGTAAACAACTGGTAATTATAATTTAAAGCAAAGTATTGTACGATTTATAAATATGCAATGATCGACAAATTTTGTAAGGTTCTCTGGAAAATGTGCACATGTTTGCGTGTTTATATGCTACTAGATAATAACGATATCTAGACCTCATGTCAAGACCTCATGCTTCGTTAGACTTTTAATTCAAAATGTCATGCTAGTGCAATTACCATTTATTTGAAGGAAGTGTTTTCTTTAATCTAAAAGCAATAAAACACACGAGTATCATCTGTTATCGATCGATTGTAACAAGTTTATCATAAAAGGAAAACAGGTGCATTAAAACACTGTCATTTTATAAGCCTTCATTACAGAGTTAATTAATCCTGAGCTACAGTTAACAATAAAATGCCCTCTTTAATTTTGCCTTTGAGTGCCTTGTTATGAATTCCCTCAACGTTAAAATGGCCACTTTAAAATGAAACACTTGCGGATCATGTCAAATGACAATTCCCTATAATTTTTTTTCCTCTGCGGGTGAAACTTGAGTTTTTTACCCCCCTGAATACACTGAATATAATAACCAAAACTTTTGAACTTATTTGGTCATTTCTCACAAACGATGATGAACCATTTCACTTTCTGAGTCAATTATTGAGACGTTATGTAGTTCTAACCTTTGAGTCTGTCGACGAATTCCTATGGTGTGACCATTCAAATTAAACCTCTTCAGCAGTACTTTTGCATGGTACCATTTGTTTTTCAATATTTTACAAAATGAAATTTGGGATTTTTCTTTAATTTTAATTTCAGTGATTTTGGTCACTCTCAGGAGTTAAAGGGTTAAAGTGCCTATGAAATGAAATTTATTTTTTGATGTATCGAAAGTTTCACCTTTTTAGACCTTGGAATAAAAGGTTTAAAGTGTTAGGGACGATGCGAAATGCTTTTTTTATGGTCTCAAAGTTAGGTTGTTGGCGCTAAAAAGTGGCTCCAATTTGTGCGCGGCCAAAACTAGTGTCATATTACACTGTGACGTAAATAGTTGTACAAACTGCTGCGGGAATATAGAGAACAAGAGAGCTGACAAGAGACGTCGCTAGAGGTGGACCAATATTATGTGGCGAGCGGCCTCAAACATACGAGATATTAGAATTCCTCGATAACAGAGGGTGTAACAAAGCTTTATTTTGCTCCAGAGGAAAATAGGCCGGCGAAATACACGAAATTTGTTCGTCGACATCGGAAAGGGTACGTCAAGGGATGTTGTTTTCAATGAAAGCGCCTATTGTTAAGATTAATATTATTTTGCAAAAGAAAATAACATTCCGGCCGGTGAGGCCGTTTAATCAAGCATAATTTTTCCAATCCATATCCTGTTTGGAAGTTCCTTCAAGCCTCGGCTCGACTGGAGAGCCGTCGAAGTCAGTGAGGCCTTCAAAAATATACTGACTCGATCGGCACTGACTGGCGAGTAATATAAATGTTTATACGGTATTCCGAATTATAAAATTCAAAGTGCAGCGACGCAAGTGTTCACTGGAAGGCATCTATTCTACGGAACATCTATCAAAAATCTACACGTACAAATGCGTAAGACTATTCGAAACAAAATACATCGCTGAATCATTGCGTGTTCAATCAGATCAATTTTTATACAATGAAATATAAATCAGACATAAATGTAAACACGATACTTTGAACTCACTTACAAGCCGCCAAGTGGTTAAAATTTCCAGAAACGATCAATCGCTGGCAAGACACTGAACTAAGAAGCATAATTATTACGTATATACTTGAGTTCAAACATTTTGAATAAATAAATAAAAAAATACGCTATCAAGGCACCTTGCCGCTAAAAATACACCATTCACATTCAATTCAGCAAGCCGCCTGAAAAACACCACCTCGGATATGCATAACATATCAGTATAATTTAGAAACTTTCAACTAGCAAGCCGCCAAGACATATCCTTCGCATTGATAAAAGAACTTTAAGTAGACGAGCGAATTGCCAAGCCGATAAAATAAGTTCATAACCTCGACGCGCGATCAATGAACTTCAGAGAAGACCGGCCGAGTCGCTAATGCGCTAATATCATGATTGTTTGTACTACAAATATATCGTTCGCGTTCGATAAACGCTAGTCAACGAGCCACTAAAAAGAAATAACAAAAACGCCTCTGCGTTCAATAAGCTTACAACTCAACTGGCGAACCACTGAGACGCTGTGCTACTGAAATGTATACCTTTCACGTTCAATAATCTAAATGATCAAAGTCCGTCTTCTTCATGTTCACTTCCTTCGCTCAAGCGGCACAGTCGGTTCGTCTCGCTACGGCAAAACTACAGTGGACACGATCATTTCAGTTGATCAAGAGTGATCCGAAACTGATCCTCTTCACCTTCAGAGGACTGTAAAGAAACAAATTAGGCGCTGTCTGACATTTGTACAGCCAAAAACGTTGGCAAAATGACCATCACGCTAAAGGATTCCAAGGGAATTATAGCGTAAACAAACCAATGTGTCATACTATTTACGTAATTTACGTCATCACGCACGCCCACTCGCCCCCAGGCTCTCCAAAAATTGGAGCCACTTTTCAACCGAAGTGACGCATCTTCGAGGGGCTAAAAAACCGATTTTCTTTCTTTTCCTCGGGAAATGATTATTGTTTTCGTTCTTTGGACATAATAAACTAATGAAAAACGAAGAAAAAAAATTCATTTCATAGGCACTTTAAGTATATATAACTGAAGCATAAAGTGATAGTGTTGGTGCGAAGTTTAAATTCCTATAACTCTCATTAGGGAATTTTTTGTAGATAGCAGTCATTATGATAGCTCAGTGTTTTTTTTTTTTTTTCAACTTAACATTCAGCGTACTTCATTATTCATGCTGAGAAAACCAACGTGTGGGTGGGCACACTGATGGAATTTTTAAACACCAAGAATCGACAAGAATGCAATAAAGATAACGGCAAAGAAATGCATGATTGCCACCATATTTATATATCTTGTACTCAGCGTTAAACTCGCCTTTTTATCAGTGTAAGCTTCTTGAAACTGAACTGAGTGATATCATTTGTGTCTATGGATGCAATTTTAAAGTGGAGCAATTGCATTATTTAGTTGTCGTCTGCATTCAGAAATCAACAGAATATTTTGGGCGACAAAACTGTCATAAAATTGTTTTCGATTGACCTCTTATCTTAAGAGTACTCTGGGCTAATAAAAAAGGAAGAAAATTTAAAAAAAAATCTTAACTACGAAATTAACTGAATTCTTTATGTACGTCAAACAACATGCTGCTAATCATAACGAGCCAGAGTGATCCGGAAGTTCAAAAAAACCTAAGGTCTGGTTGCTATGAAGTGACATCATAGGCCTGCTTAGCAGCCGTCATCGTATTTGATTTGCGGTTTCATAGCTGCAGCGTTTGTCAATTAATACTTGTACGTTATCAGATTGTGTACAAACTCCTGTGGAGGTCGGCCTGTCATTATTGAGGGGTTGGATTGCTTTTTGACATTTTAGGACGTTGGATTTCAATAAAAAATAATATGAGAAGAGCGGGAAAATTGGGTCATTCTTCCCGCGAGTGCATCGATGGATGTCTTTGACATTCGACGATTTGAGCTGCCTACGGCAAGAGATTTGAGAGACTGGTTTGTTCTAAATTCGAAGATATGCGGCGTTTCTGCCACGGTTCAGCTTGCAGCGTAAAACACTGAAAACAATGGCGGGTTTTTTGATCGGAGAGTTTACAAGGACGATCTGGATGTTGCTGTTGCTCGGCTTAATTCGCCATTCAGGTAACGTTCTATATCCTTTCTGTGTCACCCAGCAGGAATATGATGAAAATTAATTTTGGATATTAAACAACCAATATTTTGAGACGCACATGAAATCTAGGCAAATGTTATATATCCTCTCTGGTTCACCCAGGTTTGAGTCCTGGCATCACCGTATGCCTGAGCGCTCAGGGGATATATAACATTAATAATTTAAGACGCACGTGAAATCTAGGCAAATGTTATATATCCTTTCTGGTTCACCCAGGTTTGAGTCCTGGCATCGCCGTATGCCTGAGCGCTCAAGGGATATATAACATTAATTAATATTTTGAGACGCACGTGAAATCTAGGCAAATGTTATATATCCTCTCTGGTTCACCCAGGTTTGAGTCCTGGCATCGCCGTATGCCCGAGCGCTCAAGGGATATATAACATTAATCAATATTTTGAGACGCATGTGAAATCTAGGCAAATGTTATATATCCTCTCTGGTTCACCCAGGTTTGAGTCCTGGCATCGCCGTATGCCTGAGCGCTCAAGGGATATATAACATTAATTAATATTTTGAGACGCACGTGAAATCTAGGCAAATGTTATATATCCTCTCTGGTTCACCCAGGTTTGAGTCCTGGCATCGCCGTATGCCCGAGCGCTCAAGGGATATATAACATTAATCAATATTTTGAGACGCATGTGAAATCTAGGCAAATGTTATATATCCTCTCTGGTTCACCCAGGTTTGAGTCCTGGCATCGCCGTATGCCTGAGCGCTCAAGGGATATATAACATTAATCAATATTTTGAGACGCACGTGAAATCTAGGCAAATTTTATATATTCTCTCTGGTTCACCCGGGTTGGGGTCTTCTTTAATGTGTGCAACAAAGCAAGCATTACAATAAAATTATTACAGCTTTTATTACAAAAGTTTTAACGCAGAAATATAAATGTAGTCCCAAAAATGCTTTCGCTTCCTATTTTCTTTGTGTGAGCCGTAACAGACAGGCGAACAGAGGAAATCCACATTTAGCAATAGCCCTCTTTAATACGAACTACGTGTTTCACCGAACATCAAGTTCAATAATTATAGAACGCCGACATGGTTGTCTCGTTTACCGCAAAACGATGTTTATATTTGTACCTAGGTTGCGGTGTTTCCGTTCTGAGCTACTTCTGAATGTTGCGACTACAATGATAATTACCGAATCGCTACATTTCGCTTAGCTTAAATTCACCGTGAAAATTTCCGGACAGAGTTGACTTCCATACTCGTCCTCTCTGTTTAATATTCAGTCGTACAAAACCAACAAAAATCTAAATTTCTTGTTTTGCAGATATCTAAGCGGCTGAATTTTTCTGTTATTGTTCCGCTTTTAATGCCAGGACCCTTCTTTAAATTCATTGTGCCCATCATGAAGATCCTTCATAAAAACCATAAAGAGTTTTTATGTTTCTTATTCACTGTCCAATTCTGGGACGTTGGACTCCCACTTGTGTGAATTGTGTACTGGGAACCTGGCAATTTCAAGGACCTCAGTCGCTTCCTGTTTGAACTTCATTAAATCTTCCACGTCACTTCCGGGTTTTCATGACGCAGCAAGACCTCTAAAACCCTCATAAAGATAATTAAAAACGGGCATGAAATGAATTTTCACGCCTAAAGATTATAACGCCTCGGTGCAAAAATTCACGCTTCACGTGGAACAGTAATGGTGATCAGAAGGGATTTGATTACATTGGCATGCTGGAAGTTACAAGACCTATATCTCAGAAGGAGGTCTAACTATTTTTTGGTTGCTAAGAGCGTCTGGCTCGTTATGCAACGAAAATGCACCATTATATTCACGTACGGCAGTCTTCGACAAATGTAAGCTTAATAAAGAATATGTTTAAGTAACCCTCCATCATTGTTATCTACTCTTGGAATTAAAATGCACTTATACTGATGACTGTGAAGTAAACAATTCAGATCTGTAAAACGAGTTCTCCAGTTCCCGAAATATATTTTGTTTGCAGTTGTTTAGAAAACTGTGGTTGTCAACTTTCTTCTTTCGCGTCGGGTAAACAGTGATTAAGCTGACCTTAAAATATTTCTACCTAGGTTATCCATTATTTAACATTGACCTTCTTTGAAGACAAGCTTCGTTTTAGAAGCTACTCTCCATAAACGTTTATACCGAAATGAGAAATAAACGTAAACACGTAAAAAGCATAAACAGAGAGGCAATAATAGCTCAGCTGTTTCTTATTCACTATAAAGAAAAAGAAAAAGCACAACAAACTACATTGTTACCTTGAGCGAAACAAATGTCCAAGACCTGTAAGACGACCAGAATTCCTAAATAAAGTGTTCTCAAGTGCAATTCCATGTTAAAGCCAAGTTTGAAGTCTATCTCTCAAATCGTCTGCAAAAGAACGGATATGTTAAAGTTTTGTCGGCATATACGTCATGGGCGGCTGGCCATACTTCATGTGTATCAAACTAATTAGTTGAATGTTTATCGACGAATATTTCTGTCTTTTAAAATAATTCACTGTGATACCATTATGATATCTTGCCGTTGGTGTTTCAGGTTAGCTTTCGTAGCAACCTATTGGAAGCTTTCGGCATTGTGTTGAATTAAAAAGGAATGAGCCGAATTTGTTACGGTTCGCTTGGCCCAAATTAATCGATGGCATAAAAGAAGGCGTGTAAATGAGTTAAAACCACCGTTATTAGCACTCGTCGATGATGGGTCAATTTTTATAGAAAGGTGTAACCTTGGGCTGGCAAACGTCAAATCATCAAAATGGATCTTATTTATCTTCCTTTTAATTTTAAATACCGAAAGTGTGACTTTTGCGTCAGCTGCTTGTACGGGGCTTGTACAGTTGTGTTTGTCTATGAATGCAAAACGAAATTGTGCGGTTTTTAATGGTGACTATCACAGGAGTTAATCTTTTTGTACACAATAGATAATTGAAACTATGATATAAATAGCAGTGAAATACAGTGAACTCCACACTGTATCTCAATTCGCAGTGCTATTAAAAAATTGTAAATAAACAATGACTTTAATGGTAAGTTTAGCCTGGTTGAGGTTAATATTTTACCAGTGTTAAAAACACTTAAAGGGGAAGTATCACGGGAATTTTGATGGTTTTTGGTCAAATCCATTTCACAACACCTGAGCTTATTTATAGAATAATGCTAAAACACCAAGAGTGAAATCAGCCAATTTCTTGAAAGAGGAACAAATTATAGTCTGTTCTAGCCCATTTGAAGACGAAAATGTGGCAACTTGAAAAAAATTAGGCTAATGTTTTTCAAGTTGCAATTCATTGAGACCCAGTCCGTTAATGACTAGACACTCATCGACAGTTTTGATATATTTTGTGATAATTTATCATACCATTGGAGCTTTATTTTTCGGTTTCTGATCATACAATATCATTTTTTTGCTTTTTAAAATGACACCAAATCCCCGTGATACTTCCCCTTTAATGACTGGTTCCGAGGGAAACAGAGAATTTTGTCGAAAACATCGAAATTTGAGGGAAACAAAATTCACTGTTTCCCGAGGGATCAGTCATTTTAATACTGTTTTAAAACACTGTTTTTGTGTTGCTAAGTGATTTTTTATATAGCAGCACAAAAACACAACACAACACAGTTTGAAAAACGCGCCAAGCACTCAAGTTAAACATCAATCGCATCATAATCATGCCACCTTTTGTCACGGTCTGATCACGTGCGCTAGCGGGCAACAGTGCAATGTTACCCTCTCTAGTGACGTCAAAATTGTTGCCCGCTTAGGACAATTGGCAGGAAACAGTTTGTTTGTTAGATGTGACCATGAATCAACCAATCAACGCGCGCGTTGTATTGAGAAAAACTCCAGCTATATAACATTGGTTGATATTCATTTTGAGTGATATTGGTCGAGAAGCGAACGCCCTACAACTCGTTAAAGAGTGCAGCAAAACCAGAGTCGCGAAAATTGTTTTCAATGGAGTTCCCGGAAAGTTATTTAATTCGATCAATAACTTCTGTTTGTTGGGTAAGATGTTGTAAGACCGTTTCGAAAATTCCAGCATAAATCATGCAACGGTCCACTTGTCTTTAATAGCTACACTGACTTGATTTTGCTGCATATAAAAGCATACTGTCGCCCGGGACTGTCGCCTGCCATGGAATATTGGGCCGTGCAGGTATTTTTAAAGGTTTTGCTATGAGTTATCTTTTGTCTTTAATTAGAATGACTCGTTTATGTTTATTTTTGTCGTTATGTTGTTTCTGTATGCGTGGACAGTACTTTATTTACTTTAGTGATTACGTTGTACAACCTCTATATATACTGAATTACGATAAATGTTATTATGAAATTATGTATGGATCTGAATTTTGTGTCTGAACTCCAAAGTACAAATGTACAAAACTGGTCATTTTTGTAAAGGCGTTAATTAATACTGCTCGAAACTAGACTACACTGTTGATTAAGTGCCACTGGAATGTAATGCTGGCAACGCTTAAACTGGCGAATTGAGGTCGCCTCTAAATCGTCCCTTGTTTTAATGATATTGAGACAAAACAGTCACAAAATCAAAAGAACTTACTAGAGTACCTACTCTAGAGTATCTGCGCAATTGTTTTATGCTGTCATGTACTTATTTTTTTCTGTTCAATAGTCACCGAAATTTCGGTCGGGATCAGCGACTGACAAACTTGTGGATAGTCAGCAGATCAGAAAGAACACTGATTAACTCCTGCTAATGTTTGTGAATTGTTAGACATTTGTCTCCCTTATTTAATACTTTCTTCTATGCCAATTCGCCGATTTTCGAAGCTACGAATATATATTCATAAGGCGCAAATTTCTGGTTTCTCCCTCCCCTTGTGTTAAACCGGTACCGTAAAATCCCGGTTAAACCCTCTTATGAGGGGTGGGGTGGGGAGCTGATTAGCGGGATTTTACGGTATGTGTGTTGGTGTCTTAAGTGCTTTACTTTGGCTTATCGTAGATCATTCCAGGATTTGTGTGTTTACTTTTATCTATATCATATCATTTATAGAACCATAAGTACGGTAGTGGTCTACAGGACTCTTTGGCCAAAACCGTAAGTCTACCGTAATCAGAGAGCTTGTTGTGGCACTACAGCAGTTGTTAATAGAGTGTCGTAAAACCAAAACCAAAGTAATCACTCTGGCCAATCACAACAGACGCAAATAATCCGATGAACCAATCAGAAGTCGAAGAATACAAGCGCGGGAAAACGCGCGCGAGTAACTCTTACTGCTGATTGGTTGAGAAAGTGGCACGAGAGTTTTTTAGCCAATCACAAAGCGAAGCAAATTAATGCAAAACAAAAGCAATCGCCGAATTACTTTCAACCGCTCAAATGAAAGCAGCTTTAGAAGCTCCCTAGATATAAGTGTTAGTAGCGGTGTCACGTAAAAAAAAATCTGTAAATAAAATCGGGTAGATAAAAAGTTGTAAATTAAAGCACTTATTACATCAAAACTAACTGACAAAGAAGAAACGCCGAAAAATCTAAGAAGGAAAAACAAATTTAAAAATAGGGAGATGTGATATTTAACTGCCTGTTCCTCTTCTCTCAGTGTACCGGTTATAAAGTGGCTCGGTTATAATACCGACAAGAAGCAATGAAACGTTCATTTTCTTTCCACAATGAAGTTAGCAAACAGACAGGATGAACCAAAGAAAAATAATTATAATAAATTTGTTTTAATTCAAAATCGTCCTTACTCATTCTGTCGTTATTTGAATGGAACGGGTACGAAGAGCTCTGTTTCGGATGTTCAATTTCCATTACTAGAAGTCAGGAAGTACTGAATTACTGAACAGCAATATTTTAACAGTGAGTAATTATTGCGGCTTTAAGATACCGAAAGTGGTCCACTTTAGATGCCGAACCAATTAAATATAGCTTTAATATGGCGACTAACTCCTATACCACGCTCGAAAATAGTTAAGAAATGATTCAAAACTCAGTTGCATATATTATAAATTCCCATTTATAAAAAGGGTGGTTATGAAATATTCAACTAACATCACATTATTAAAACTAGACAATTAACATTCGTTAAAAAGCAATAACCACGATCGTTTGCTTAAGGTGAAACCGTGTCCGCGGAAAGGTCTGACCATCGTTTTGTGGGCATTGATATGATCATTGCAAGTCAAAAATATTTTTTCCTAATCAGTATTATCGTCTGAAAAATTCAGACAGAGATAAATTCTTTATTTCTCACATCGTCATAAAACCAAAATATACTTTATAAAATAAATATTCACACCATTTTCCATATTGTATTAATCTCGGTAAGTAAGTCCAACTTTGCATGACAGTGACAATTTTTGGCGAACAATCGCGTAAGAAACGATAAATTTTAAACGTCGCGCATACATACAACACATAAATAAACAAGAGTCTAAACAAGACAATCAAGGATTGACTATGAGTCATTTTTAATATTTTTTCTAGCTTTTCCGACTTATTCTCATAAAATATTAACTCCCAAATCCTGCTGTTCAAGATATGTTCGCAAATTTCAGCTTTCAAATGATTTCGACTGAGGCGGGAAAATGTCATCAAATTACATCGTTCATTGTGACTAGATCGTTCAAAATAAGTAAATCCGAACTGGTTTCATTATGAAAGGTGAAAAAAGTGTTAAATAGTACTAAGAACTATTAAGTAAACAAGACGATTTCCCTGACAAAAGAATTTACTAACCTGATATAAAGAATATTCGACTGTGAATCGTCTTTGATATTGAAGTCGCCTCCTCTCTTCAGCTCATTGAAATCCTTATAATTAATTGATACAGAAGAAGTAGCGAAAAGTGAATTTCGTGTCGTTACCTGGAAGATTGCATAGTGCGTAAAGAGCATTGATCTTGACTTAAAAAAGCGGGAATGGTGTTCATAAAGACACCTGATACTCAATGCGCAATGCTTTGCCGGCTAATGATATGCCAAGTTTGCTTGGAGATTAAACAACAAATAAAACATGCGAAAATGCTAATAATGAGCTACTAAGGGTTACTCAGTTGAAATATAAATCACTTCCTCCAACCTGCCACTGAACTGGCAAAACGTCAATTAACGCAACAGAATTACTTTGGCGTTAAAGAGAGCATGTATTTTTTAACAAGGGCATTGCAGCCACTGGTATCGAAATATTTTCGACCCCCTTATTTAGAAGTTCGATAAAAATTACCACATAAGTGTTAATGCATTTTAAGTGTAAATATTGTTAAGATCCGAGCCAAAATTTTAAACAATCCACTTTTTTGCCGTAAAGGTAAAAATTATGTTAACGAAATGAGAATTTGTGGTTGAAAACTCGCTTTGCTAACAAAGAGTGAAAAATTAACGCCAACTGTTTGTTTGCTTTGAAAATGACATTGCTAGAAAACTGTACAATTTTCCATTTGTTAACTATTTTTTTGTTTGAAGTGATTATTTATTAAAACGCGCAAAACCGCATGCAAATAGCGGTGTCTTTGATGCCCTCAGGCTGATCATATGAGTGAAATGAATATGCGAATTGTGATATAACATAGTCAGTTTTAACTGTACTTACAAAAATATAGACAAATGTGTATTTTCATGTAGAAGTTACTGGTTTGAAAACTGAGAAACGGAAAATTCCATTGAAAATCATAATACATTGGTTTTGTTTTTCATTAATGAAAAATTTACAAGCACGCAAAGAAATTTAGCACTGATGTCTTTTTTATTAGCAGATTCCTATGAAATGCCAGGGATACATGCACCAGTAATAATACAAACTGAAGGGTTTTAACATTTGAAACGATTTGTTTACTTATGTTTGAAACACAATGCTCTCGATTAGCAATTTACGATTTGAACAAAATCTTATTCGACAATGTGAAGGCCTAATGTTTGTCGGTGGAAACTGAGTTTCAATTAACACCTTTTTTTCCCACGCATTTCGTTGTTTGTGCGAATTATATTAGGCAATTTGTACCATAGGTCCTTATCGTATCTACATTGATCCACAAAAGTAAACTTGCTAAACTTTATTTCAAATATGAATTTCGCTGTAAGTTAAAGAAGGCTATTGACCGATCACGCGGCTGATAGTCCAGCTTATAACCAGAATTTAAAATTTGCACTTGTCTCTGTCTCTCCCGCGATATTGTTCCGTGTGGGCGTCCATAGGTGATAACGTCACATCAGAGCATAAAAGTGCCAATATCTCAACCCCAAAATGCAATAGGATGCTGATTTATTATTATTATTATTATTTATTATTATTATTTATTTATTATTATTATTATTATTATTGATTTTTGGCAAGCGGGCTCTTTTCCAAATATCTCATCACATTCCATAATTTCACAAATTTACGTTTTTGTAACATTCCACTTTGGTACTCTAATTTAGGACACACGGCAGGTGCATCCACATTACGTTAAATATGCTAAATAACAAGCAATTTTCAAATGAATACAGCCGATATGCTCTTTCTCGGACCACTCAGGCTTCTAAGCGACCAGCTTCCCCAGCTACCATGCGAGTTGGTCCTCCTATTTGGTTGTTACGTGGATGTATTCAACCCTATTCAACCTGGGAGGTCAACGTCGTCATAAATCTTACCTTTTTATACTATTTTAGCATTGTCATTGGTTTTGATTATTTTTGAGTCAATTTGGACGGTTTTCAGAGATTTTGAAGAAATCGAGAAATCCAAGATGGCGGATCCAAGATGGTGGCTGGCAGAACCATCGAAGTATTTCCCACGTTGTTTGACGTCATCGTCCCGTTTTGCGAACCTTAAAGGAAGCGGTATTAGACGTACTTTATACCCTCCAAGTTTCATTGTCATAGCTTTAATGCTTTTGAAGTTATGAGGGGGGCACAATGTGCCCCTCCTCAGCCTAAGGAACACAAAAGGCAACCTCGTTTCCGGGAAGAAGAGATACTCTGGGGATGAGGTTGCACAACAAGTTGCCAGCTGGTGAGGAATTTTGGCCATTATCAGAGTTTTGGCGAGTTTTCTAAGATACAATTTAACTATTTCCATTCTGGCCATCTGCAGCCCAATGGACACTTGTTTTTACTATAAGAGCACTAGTTTCCACTGATATATAAATATGTCTTTTTTAAAGTAACACTAAAATGGGGACATGGCCCCTTTAAAAACCGTACGACTATGGGAAATCTCTACTTTTTATTTATAAAATACAGTGGAATCCCGATAACTCGAACCCTCGATATAAACTCGAACCTCTCGCTAACTCGAACTAAACCTTTTTTCCCTTGGCTAAAGATAGCTTGCAAATTTACTCTCGATAACTCGATAACTCGAACCTTCGATATCTCGAACCAAATTTCCCTCTCTCCTGGAGGTTCGAGTTATTGGGATTCTACTGTATGTTTATTTGGAATTTCCAGCCTTTTAAAATTTATAGGAACTGACAAATGCAGAAAGTGACATGATATAAAACTCCCATTGTGTCAGCGATATAAACTATATCAACAACAAAATCTCGGTATTGCTGTTCATACTCTTTTAATTAATTGGTTGGGAGAATTGATTTCGGCAACCAAAACGTTTGCAACTTTTGGACTTTTTTTTGAAACCGAGCAGTAAATTACTCGAGCCACTGGTCTTTGGTGAAAAGTCCGACACATTAAACAGTAAATCCTCTCTCCCTGTAGACACTGTTTTTATGAAATAAAAATGTTACGCTTTGTTATTTTATTTATTAATAAATACAAGCCGTCGATAAAGATTAGATAAAAATCGTTGAATGCTGGGCAAGACCTTTCAATTTGCATGTTTTTGGATAAACAGAATAGACGTGAATGAAAATAAAAGTAAAGTAAGAATGTTGGAACAAGCCACTTGTGAGAGTATTGTAGTACAAAACCAGAAAAGGAAATGAATTACTTGGCATAAAAACAACTTTTTTGAATTATCCAAGGAAGGCGTATTGCGATGCACGAAAGTATTATCAATAAATGATAATTGACTGAACTTGTCAACTCACCGATTCTATGCGGTTTGATAAAAACAGCAATTCATTCTCTTGGTAAAAAACACGTTTTCATTTTCTTTTCCTTGGAGAAATCTTAAGGTTTTGATGAGAAGATCTAACGGTTTTTTTTTCGTAAAAAAACAGCAAAATCATGCGCGGTTCGATCGTTTTTGTAAGCAACTACGAACCAGCGGGTACAGTCCCCATAGGAACGTGTTGGTGACTTGCGTGCATTACGTGCAAACTTCTTCTGTTCGACCAAGGAAGGAAGAAGGTGTCTGCACGTGCGCCGGACAGGAGCCAATCAGACAGAATTATCAGTTCTATCTCCACAAATCTATTTTTATCGGATTTTGGTGGATGCTAGGTTGCACAGGTCTCAAAACCGAATCAACATTCTTCGTATATTAAACCACGCGCGAGAGAAAGCCGGGGTTTACCAAAGGCAAAGGCAGGAGTCTGCTTTCTGACGGGTTTCACGATAACATCAGGAACGTTTAAGGTAGATAGGCGTAGGTGTTTTAAATTTTGCAGTGCTTACCGACATGGTCAAGTGCATGGCCGGCTTACGTGTTTTCACGGACAGAACTGACATTTAATCTTAGGTACGGTATTCATGGTATGTGAATAAAATAACTCTCGAAAATATATCATTCTTATTTCAGTTATTTATTTTTGCCTTTTTCTCGCGTTTTATCTTGGATCGAAGGGCGAGAACAACTCATACCTGCTTATGTGTTCTATTCGGAGCAGGACTCGATGAATCGAAGCATGTTCCTTGCAGAAGATAATAGAACGGATTCAAACGTCGGTCGAACAAGGAAATCTGGAAAGTCTGGAAAGGCCGTAATTTTAATACGAACACATGGTTCTCAACCAACATGAAGACAGCAACTGGCGAGTCAATACTGTTAACATTCCGAGTTTCATGACAACGATTTCAAGCAAAACGCGCATTAAACCCCTTATTGCAGGCGATATGCAATTTGTCAAATTTGGTGGCTTAAAGGGACACTGTCACGAGGGCGCATGCGCGAGTTTTTCGAATCGAAACTTGAAAAGTTCAGCCTGAATTTTTCAAGTTGAACCGTCAATTTCAAAATGGCGTCGACTAGTGGTGGCGGTGGAGGGAAAAGAACCAATTCGGGACGGAAGAGGAAGTTCGAGGATCAAGCAGAATATAAGATAGCGTGGTCTAGAAACCTCAAACGAATATATTTGGAAAATCGGATATTTAGGTCGTGGCTTCAGGCTAAATTCGATGCCGGGTATGAAGCTTCCAGTGACAGCGACTTCGTCGCCCATTTGTTGTCGTTGGAATATCGTCGAAGGTATGCTATGTTTTCATGACTTTGGCTTCAGTTTGCCCTCCTCAGGACGAGTGGCTCCTTGACGGAACCAAAAAAATGATGAGCCTACGACACGAGGTATTCCCAGGCGGTCACCCATCCAAGTACTAACCTCGCCCGACAGGGCTTAACTTCGGTGATCGGACGAGAACCGGCGCATGTCAACCCGTGACAGTGTCCCTTTAATTTAATTGGTTTTTCGTAGTTTAATTTATCTGCAGAATTGGTCAATATGAATTATCCCCGGAACTGGTTAATTAAACGTTAACCTTTTTCTACGGGCCCTTTATGAAAGGATAGGTGTTTGATATTTGATTTCCCCATGGGAAAATAAGCGACATCCAACTTTAATTTAAAGTAAGATTACAACTTGATATTAATAGCTATTTTATACGCTGCAGCTGGGAATCGCAGACTTTTCATGGCCAATGTTTACATAACCCTAACGCATAGAACTATTGTCTGAATTTGACACCGATAAGGTAATTATAAACTGATTGCAAATTGCTATCCATTAAAAAACCGTTATCTCTCTGTGATCGGCTTCACAGTTTATGTAACTTTCCATGAGCATGAATCTAACGGAATTTCTCGGCTATTAAACTCCAGCATCATTGCTTATCGCTAACAATGTCCTTGTGATAGAAGATTTAGAACATCGCTCTGTTGCAAAATGTACAACTCGTAAACAGACAATTATCTACAATTATGCTCAATTATCACCAGGTATATCTATGTTATACTTCAAAGCAGGCGTTGTATCTGAATTTAATCTAACCGGACGGACTTATTAAAGTGAAAAGTGATACACGGTGACGAACCCGGTACCCTTTTAACCCCTAGCTTCTCAACGTACCGAAGCAGACACGTAACACTTTTTCGGATGAATTTTTTGCGTGTACATTAAACGAAAATGCTATCACAATGAACTTACAGTACTGGATAGAAGCAACCTAACAGAGAACTCGCATCAGAATGCATTGGCGCATTCCTGTCAAAACCTCGAGATCCATAAAATGAATTCTAGAATGTACCTTAAGCTGAATTCTCATGTTCTAGATCTCGAGTTTTTGATGCTACGAGTTCTTCTGTCCTGTATTCCTAGGCCCGGTTGTTCGAAAGCCGATTGACGCTTATCCCGGATTAAAGTTACTGACCGAGGATTTTATTTTTTCCGTTTAGAAATATTTTCAAATGGTCATTTATAGCTAGTGGTGGAGGCAAAATAAAGTCAAAACTGAAGGACAGAACACTTTGGAATATTTTTAATTTTCGAGTTGTTAAACTGGATTCAAAATTCCAGACTCAAAAGTTAGAACCACAAGTTAGAACCACCTTATACAGCATGGATAAACACTCAGCACAACAGAAAAGTACTCACTACTCAATGCTCAATTGCTTTCATCAGTTTTAGTCGGGCCACACTTTCGGATTTCATTCACAGGCTTAAAAGTTAGAACCACCTTAAACTGCATAATAAACAGTACCACAGGAGAGTGAATGGTCACACTTTGGGATTTCATTCACAGCCGCTCAAAAGTTGGATCCATCTTGCTCAGCATAACTACCACAACATCACAGGAAACTCAATGCTTTTCTTCGGAATATTTAATCCACAGACTCGAAACTTGTAAAACCACCTTGTGCAGCTCCAAAGCCTTGTACTGTTCAATTACCTTCATCTAAATGGTCGCATTTAAGGATTTTGCCATGCATGCTCAAAAGTTTGAACAACCTCAGTTCTACAGGATTATAAACAGCACCAAAGGAAACTGACTACATGTACTGTTCAATTGCTTTCATTTGAATGGTCACAGGTTTAAGATTTAATCTACTAACAGACTTACAGGAGAGTACTGCTCAGCAGCATTCATTTAAATAGCCAGTTGTCTGTCTATATATCTCTAGCCTGATATACGATGTAAAATGTTCTAACGTTTCATCATTCTACAGATCTTAGTTAAGAGGGTTGTTCTATAAATTTAACATTTTACATCGTATATTCTAGAGATATATAGACAGACAAATTTGGGGACATGCTTAGACTTAGACAGTCCCTAATTTCCACAGACTCAATAGCTTTGATTTATCCATTGAGTGGCAAGTTAGAACTACCGACCTTATATGGCTTGATGGGTTGACTTAACATGCAATGTACCCGTTTTTTTCTAAATATACCCTTTTAATAATCTATTTGTTTACTTAGAAGTTCGCTCGCTCAAGTCTCTTTCGCTTAACCGTCGAATTTCGCAATCTGTTCACAAAATTGTAGAAATCTCTTATGAGAATGACAAAAGAAAGAAGGTAAAGAAAGAAGTTCTCTTTACTTAACCAGATGTTATTCAGTTATTGTCGAGTATTAAAATATTATTTTTAATCAATTGAATGTATAGTTTTTTGATGGATTATTCCGGTAAGTAATTATCCGATCGCACGAAGATAGCGGCGTTAAAATGGGAAGAATAATGCATTCCGAAGTTAGGAAATACAGTTTCAAATTTTATATTCCTTTTGATTGTAACCCGGCCAACGTAAGTATTTCCCTTAGAAGCCACTAAACTAATGCTTAAAGTAAAGCACGATATTTCGTTTCGGAAGGCCTTTTTTGTTTTTCTTGATCTTCTATTTCTTCTTATGCGGAAACCGGATGGTGAAATATTCAAACCGAGGAACTTTAGAATGATTAAACACACCACACAGGCTGAAAAATGCCCGAAAGATGAACGACCACTATTTATGTTTAAAAGCGCCTTAACATACAAACTACTGACCATATGTGAACGTTTAGTTGAAGCAGATCGAGTTTGTCTGCCATCAAGTTGTACCAGATCCTTTAAAAGATGGATGTTGTTTGTGAGAAGAACTTGTCTTCATGCAGTCCCTTATGCATATTACTGTCTGAAATGATTTGTAAGGTTCTTACCTTGTGTATCTTTTCATTCACACTCCTTGCGCGTTGACCATCATGTTTCAAGCTAGTTTAGTTTCCTTTAATTTATACTCCAAAACCCTGCGCGTGAAAAGAATCCTTCAGTTCCTTTGCGTGGTTTTCAGATAACAACTGTATCTCGTTTTTCAAACTATGCTAAATATAAAGACGGGAATTTCTTGTTATCGCTCGATGTCATCACTATCAGGAAGATTTTGTCAACCGTTTTAGATTTCACTGGTCCGCGACACTTTTCCAAGTGCGCGTACTTAAATTAAAAAACGTCAGTCTTTTGTGTTTGGATCTTATTTGATTTCAAGATCATGCGATAGTAGAATAGCTGATACTTCGACCCTCTTTGCTTTGTTCTCTTATGTTAGTAGCGGGCGCCCCAGGTAGATTCAATTACGGGTGGAATTTGGGTCAGTATTGCCACATGCACAAGAGTTAGAGTACTGGGAGCTTTTCCAAGATTGTGGGTGGTGACAGAATGTACGGCTGCTTCACCTTCACGGTGTTTTTGTTCGGAACTCTTCTTAAGTTGAGTCATGTTTACGTAGGTATGGGAAACTGTGTAATTTGTCAACATGGCGTTATCGTTATGAGATTTATAATTATTACCCACTCACCCTGCCCGTTGTCTTTAATCGCTTCAAATTAGGACTTGCTTTAAACAGTTTACAAAAAATGAGGCTGCAATTATCAGACCTTAACCCACTAATATCACCAATCGCGTGAGTCAGTAGTTAGTTTATGTACGGCTATTCAGGCAGAGGGAAATCTGCCAACCATATGAGCATGAGAAAAATGCCATTGAGTACCTTAACAAACATATATTAAGCTGGCGGTTTATTGTTTGCATTATGGTTGTCATGCAAGCATTTGAAGACTATAAAATATCCAGCTAGGAGTCATTGTAAAATATAACAAAATTTAAATGTTGCCTTAAATTTGGTTTTGTGACCCTACTCACACCTTATTTCAAGCATATTTTAAATCATCTGATTCCTGAATTATCGTAAAGTTAGCTCTGATCTAACATTGATAATATTTAGTTCCTGATGTGTTGCACAGTGAGTCTTTTTCATAACTCACTAAACTCATACTTGTTTAAATGCTTCTCATTTCAAATCTGCATGGAATAGTCTCTCGTTCGGCAGACATCATTTGCAAAATAAACTTTTTATTTTACCTGGTTAAATATTGTATCTCTTCTTCTTGATTCTCTTCAGCACAGGGAAATCGCAAAGATGCAGAGCTAAGGCTCGTCAATCGTCTCATGAAAAACTACCAACAGGAAAAGCAAATTCTTCCTGCCCAGAACCGCACTAAAGCTGTGGTTGTTACCTTTGACATGGCTTTCAGTCAACTCGTGGATTTGGTGAGTAATTCAGTGCCTTAAAACACGTCCTACGATTGGCAAAATGTAATTTCCGCAAAGTTCCGGCTAAAATTTCTGCGTGGGAAACATTTTGTAAAAGCACTTGGCCACAGTAGCTTTCACTTCAATGTTCATACGTTAGGAATGTTTTCACAGTCAATAGTTAATACAGTAATAAACAGTACTACAGGCCGGACTACAGGAAGGTATTGATTTCTCAATAGCTTTTTTAGGAATGATTTCTTTCACAAACGTAAAAGTTGAAACTAGGCTTGTGTAGCTATACACTACCACCTCATTAGCTTTCGTTTGAAAAGTCAAACTAACGTTAGAATCATTTTGTGCAGCGCAATAAACAGCAGCAAAGGAAGGACTACTCAATATCGTTTACGTATAAAATCTTCACATTTTGGGAATTTTCAGACTCAAAGCTAAACAATACCAAAAGAAAGTGCTACTCGTTAGCTTTCATTTTAATAGTCACACTTTAGAATTTCACTGACTACAAACTCAAATTAAGTTAGAGCCACCTTGTACAGCATACTAAACAGTAAGACTTGTAAGTGTGTCATTTAGGATGGCCACACTTTTGAAAATCATGCATTTACATAGTTGAATCAATGTTTCATTTCAAATTCACTCTATTGTCAACAATTTCTCCACAGGCTACTCCGCTCTCCCAAGAGCGCCAAAAATCAAAATCGGTCAAAAAAAAAATCCGAAAAACAAATGATACCATGCGAAAGTACTGCTGAAGAGGTTTCATTTGAATGGTCACACCATAGGATTTCATCAACAGACTCGAAAGTTAGAACAAATGGTACCATGCAAAAGTACTGCTGAAGAGGTTTCATTTGAATGGTCACACCACGGGATTTCGTCCACAGACTCAAAAGTTAGAACTACACCTACATGTTTCCATAATTGGCTCTGGGAGTGTAGCCTGAATGACAGGCCCCGCTTGGCTCATAAAGCGCCTGTCATGCAGGCTACTGGGAGTGTAAGGATTAAACCGTAACACAAGTAGAGTACTTTATCAAAAGAAGATAATTTTTCGTTTCCCTGTGATAACTCGTCCAATTTTTCTTGACCTATTTAACTTTTTTGTATACATTATTTTAAGGATAATTTAGTTGCTGATAACTACTGGAGTGGGAAAGGAACGCCGGGTCTAGAATTTTTCACACGCGCGTTTCTGCGGGGATAATTTCAGTGGCAGAAACATATGTCAAATTATACTCATAATACTAAATAATTTTATACTGATGTGAACGTATACTCGGTGGTCTTAATGGTTAAGCAGTCTTTCCGTTGTGTTGGCGAAATAATGTAAGTTTCAGCTTTGACGACCCGACATTATTTTTTTCGGATGAACTACCATTGATGGCTTGCATCGATGGAATCTGTTAAAGAGATGATTTTGTATTATATTATTGAAACAATTCTCTCGATATGTATATATGTCATAGGGGAACGTATAATGGTTATATATATATGATGATGGTGTTTGGCTTTAGTTGATTTTTGATGAGGTTTTCCCTTTGTATTTTTTGCTCAATTCCTTTTTGCTAACATGATCCTGAAAGGCATGCACCCAAACACAATACAGAAACATTTTTCCCACCGATGACTGTTACTCGCAGCTTTTTTACTAATTAAAAATAGCAGCTTCGTTTGGTATAAACAAAGAAATATCTTCTATAAACAAAACTGCATCGTTAAGTCTTTTAAAATCTTGTCTACAAAAAAGAAGGGTAATTCATTTGTAAAAAAAACATTTTGCCACCTTAACTGACATTTCGGTTAAATGGGTCAAACGCCGCCAAGAAAATGTCCGTTCTGAACGAAGCATGTTGTGCCCTTTGAATCTCTTTTGCTCAAGAGGCAATTATTTAATTGACACATATAAAACAGCTTGTTGAACCCTTTGTTTCTTTAACTGCTCAACCTACATGTATTAGTTGTTTAATTTATTGTTCTCACGCTGCTAAAATCCCTGGGCCAACCCTAGAGTTGTGCAATAACTTCAATTTTAACGTGTGGTCAAAATCCAACGGCGTGGCTAATCAAAAAAAAAATCTTCACCACTGATTACTTCATACAATGTTTAATTTTAGACGCCCTTGAAAGTGACATTGTTAAAGCAGGAAAGAAAACAATAGCCACACGAAATTTCAAGAAATTTTTGGAAATTTTGGCCGAACAGCTCTGAAAGAGAGCAATTTTGTGGAAATTGGTTTGCATAACTTTCGGCTGCGAACAAAGTTCGGTAAGCCTGGTAAAGTCTTCGACTTGAAGTTTTATCTCTTGACAACATGCGAAACAGTCGTTCATCCTTGGGCCAAAGGTGTTTTAGAATCATTCGGAGTATGCCAATCGGAAAACAAGAAAGTGATTGCATTAAAAGATTGGAATTTTTGGTCGATTAGATACGATGCTAAAGCCAATAAAGATGGCAATGTTGTCAGATTTCTAGACATACTGTCTGTGGCTTTCTTTCTTATCATAGTTTTTAGTCGCTTTTACTCCACTAAGCGATTTAATTCAAAGGTTTCCAGAACAGTTAACTTATCAGAGCTCTTAACTACAATTGCAGCTTTCATGCTGCGCTTCCATAGCTGCCAGGTATTTAGGACGGGATTCAGTGATTGATATTTGGAAGAGTATTTTCAGGTTCTCGTCAAATCGCGCTGGACGTGTTTTCCGGCTTGTTTTGACCTATTTTAAAATCTCTGATTGGAAATCTTCCCATATTATAATCTGAACCACATCAATGTTGCATCACTTTTCCTTTACCTGTCGATAAAGAAGGCATGGTTACTCTTTCCCACCAAGAGCAAAACTTTGGGTCAAGTAATGGTTTGTACAAGCGTTCGTTTGTAATAGGGTCTTAGAGACTGCGACCATTCAGATAGCTGATAAAGGATAGCGGGAGTTAGTTTCTAAAGAAACGGTGGTGCTGCATCGGTGCTGGGAAGTGCAAAACCGGTACTGAATTTGGTATCAACTGAGTTGTTTAAGGCAGGGGTACACCTGAATTTCAATGAAATTTTAAGAGGTTTAAAGAAGGCAAAGAAGACAGAGAAGAAAGAAAATGATTTTATTTTGGAACACCAACAGACAGTTGATAACTACGCAAAAGCATCCGGCCAGTTTTTGATAGTGGACTATTTTAGTGTCCATGTATTAATTTTTAACTTCAAACTACATTAAATCTTCAATATTTCTTATTTCCCTAAATTTTACAAATCCTATGAGAAAAACTATTTCCTCCCAAACATATCAATTCATCAGTAACTAACATTTAACTTATCCCTTAGCCGTATCAAGGAAGATGGAAAAATCACCTCAAAATTTACAAAACACCCCATAACATAGATGCATGCATGAGATTCATGCATAAGCAGAGAGATTTGGATTGCTTGAATTGCATTAAACCCAAGTGGCGGAAAAATGGCTTTCAGGTGTACTATCCCGCCGAAATAACAAATTTTTGCTTGGCTTACCTTATTTCCATGCATGTTATATCGTCAAATTCCATCAAATATTAGGTAAAACAATTCTATAGTGCAAAACAGAAGCAGTAGTTTGGAGATAAAGTGGATATAAAGTGCAGAATTGTAAAGATGGAAGTGCAGTTCTTTACCCCAAATTTGATTTTGTGACAGGCAGACAAGAAATCAAAATTGCCATACGATTCTTGTGGAATTTTGACTTTTTAGGTGTCATTTTGTTTATTTAGTTAATATTTCTTTGCTTTCATCATTTTTGGCGTTTTTTTCCTTCTTACGTTTCAAGATAATAAAGCAAGCTTAAAGCAATCTGCTGGCCATACTCATAAAAGTACGATATACCAGCCGTAAACACATTACTGAGCGAAAACAGCTGAGGTTGACGTTAGTTCGGAACTTAAGCTTTCGAATCGATCTGTTTACGGTAAATAACCGGTACTGCACTTTTCTGGGGAGTAAAAAGATGAACAGAAAAAGAGATGATGAGAAGGAAACTTAAACAGTCTCACATGAATACATGAACGCACGGCTGTTCTCTCAGTTTAACCACCAAATGCTCTAATTAGCTGACAAGGATAGATGTGAACACCTTTTGCAAAAAGCATTTAGCCTAATATAAAGAGATCATCCTTGTTTTCAATATCAGTAGCTTTGCTCGATGGATTTGATTTTGTACTGAAAATATATGGCAAAAGACAATTCTTCACTAATTGTGACTAGTGTGACTAGACTGAATTAGGTTTTTGATTTTTTTTCAAAGAGATTAATGATTTGTCGATGACTGAGACGCCCTAGAGTTAGACTTTAATTATGTAACACTGTTGTACTTCGAAGTGATGAGGTCGTTCAAAATAGTCAAACGCGCTAGTTTTCTTGTTTGTTGCTGTTTTATTTGATTACGAAACTGTGTTAAAATGTGACCAAGTGAAAGGTAATTAATCTCGTGGTAAACTCCCGACTTTTTTTGTAAATGTACCCAGCTTTGGCTGAAGATCATACTCAGTCTAAAGAGAAATGTCGTGTTAAAATAACGCTTGTTAAAATAAAGGTTATCCCGATTCATCCATCCATCCATCAAATGTCTTTATGTAAAGGGGGCAGTCTCCCATCGAAACATAGAAATTTAGCTTACCTAGTTTCCACGTTATATCGCCTTATGCCACTAAATATACAACTAAATTAGATGAAAAGATTTTAACGAGCAAAACAGAAGCAGTCAGTAGTTTGGAGACAGAGTGCAGGTGGATAACAAAGATCAGTGGAAGTGGATTACAGTTCATCAAATTTGCTTTCGTGACAGGCGGTCAAGAAATCACAATTGCCATTCTGGAGGAACTTTGAGATTTTAGAATTATTTTGTCTTTTTAGTTTATATTTGTTTGCTTTTATTACTTTCGGCGATTTTTTTCTTCCCATTTCAAGACAATAAGTTGAACCCTTTAACTCCCGAGAGTGCCAAAGATCAAAATTCAAGAAAAATCCCAAAGTTCATTTTCTAAAATATTGAAAAACAAGTGGTACCATGCAAAAGTACAGCGGAAGAGGTTTCATTTGAATGGTCACACCATAGGATTTCATCGACAGACTCAAAAGTTAGAACAAATGGTACCATGCAAAAGTACTGCTGAAGAGGTTTCATTTGAATGGTCACACCATAGGATTTCATCAACAGACTCAAAAGTTAGAACTACATTACATGTCTCCATGATTGACTCTGGGAGTGAGAGGGTTAAAGCAAGCTTCTGGTCATACGCATGAAAACACGATATATCAGCTATCACTGCCCCTTTAATGAGCAGTACAGTATGTTGCCCAGTTTCCGGCCACTTTAGTTTGTAATCGCTATAACTCCTTTGTTTTGCACGGAAAATTTCTCAATTTCCTTTCAAAGACAGTTCATTTACTTACCTTTAAAACGTTAAATGGTTGGCGACCTTCCCCAAGTATTAAAGAAATTATACCATTTTTCGCAAAACTAGTAAGTTGCCCAGTTTCCGGCCAGCTAGCCCAGTTTCCGGCCACCGACTTAAAGTAAATTTTCCTTGAAACCGCTCGACGTAAACCGACTTGTAAGTCCCTTGATAATAGTGGTCGCCTAGTTATAAATATCAGGTAAGTTTCAATATTAAGCTTTGTCGCCTACTGTTTTACTATTCAAAATACGTATGACCTTAGTGACCCGGAAGCGTGTCTTCCGCAGTTTGTTGACAGACTACTACAAAAACAAATCATGACTTACGTACTTTTAGTCACGCTATACATGCATAAGCTGTTGTTAATTCGTAATCTTTGTTACACTAACACATGTATCTTTAATTTCTCGACCAGGAAATTTTAATATTCGGTTCTTTCACTTAATAAGAAATAGGTTTTGAGCAATGTGTCTTTTAGTGGCCGGAAACTGGCACACTAGGTCGAAATCTTCGCTGAGAGTTGACTGCTAAAATTTCAGGAACAGCCCTATTCCAGCTGACGATGATAGATTCCCTAATCACTTTCATCTTTAATCTAATATTTGTCCAAAAATTATGAAGCTCCTTGAGATATTTCCTGTGAAACGGGCTATTTGTTTATCTACGGTAGTTTTGATGTGCAGTGAAACGAGCCAAAATTAATCGCTAAACGTTCAATCACCTGGACAAAACATTTCCTTCCTCAGCCGTTCCTTGTTCAAAAAGAACGCCAAAACCACCAATGTGTAGCGGAAATGTTCGTCTTTCTTTCGGAACGCTTCGGTGGACGAAAATTTAAAACTCCGACGAACATAACCGACGTAATTGTTTTTTGGCCGGAAACTGGTACTGGCCGGAAACTGGGCAACACACTGTACCGGATGCCTTTTTAGCTTTAATTTTACATCATGTTGTGCAATTTAAGGATACTAATGAAAATTGATAGAAATCAATCAAACACTTACGTTATGAGCTGGTCAAAAATTTAAGGAACATCTCTCGGTCAGTACCTCGCTGCCTCTTGATTATTACGTGATTGTCGACTTTAAAAAATTCTACTGAGCGCCTTAGCTTGTCGCAAACACTGTTTCTCTTTTGGTCTGTTTATTACAATTTTATCTTAACGATTTACAGTTCTTATATATAGGGATTAACCTACTCCTATATATAAGTACTGTAAATCGTTCAAGATAAAATTCCTTGACTCCCACGTAATTCTAATCCCTAACATTTCCCAGGCCCTGGATGAATCAATAAAATTTGACCATTCAAATGAAACAAAATAAGTTGGATTTTCCTTATGGTGCTGTTTTTATGGAGATAGTTATGTTTTCCAAAACTTGGAAAGTTGTAGCTTCACACTCTTAAATACCAGGAAAAAGATTAATGTTGCTATAAAATAAAGGATTAATAAGGTACAGGGTCTATAAACACATGTCTTTCCTGCAGATAACAATGTCATCTCAAGAAGAAACTTAAAATTATCGTTATTGAGGGTCTGGATGGGTCTGATAGCTGAGAATTGTCCAAAAGATTAACTGTCAGCTGAAAAATGCCGCGTTTTCAAACTGATAGCTTAGATATGAGAACTGCCAAAATGAAATGACAGCGGAGAAATGGCTAAAATTTTAACTGATCGTTGATATTTTGATATTTCAGTCCGGGGGGATGGGGGGGGGGGGGGGGGGCATATAGGCATATGTGCCGCTGTGAATAATATGGTTTTCAAGCAGTTTATTCTGAGACGAGGTATCAGGAAATCAGAGAGTTTTGGACTAGAATAGGGTTACAATTTGCCAAGAAACGGATCAGTGTATTAAGAGAAAATGATAATTTTTTTTCTTGGTGGTATAAATAATTTAGTCTGGAGTAAGAAAGTTTAAGAGCCTTAGCCTTATACATAAGCTACGTAGAAAGGGTATAGGGATTTTTGGTGTCTAGTCTAAAACAGGGTTACAAAATACAGCTGAACATGGGCCTTTGTATATAGTCACAGCGGCACCAACCAGCCAAAAATGTACAGAGACCACGCCCCTCCCCGGGGGATTCTAGCATTGTTATTGTGCTTATATTTCGGCATGGAGTTATCTTTGAAATTAAAAGCCAGCTAATCATATTGATTTGTACAATGAATGCAAAACGGAAAAAAAAGTTGAAATCGGTGCAATATTAGTGGTCTTAGTTTGCTGTCTTTTCCTCAGTTCAGTAGTAACTGTTGAATGGTCAGACACTTTACTGTAATACTAATTGCTGTTTTGTGTGCTGAAACAACTCCTTATTATTTTCCCATTGACAGAACACGAATCATCGTTCTTAGAATGCTTGTAATGCACAGAATGCCCAAAGAAATGCAAAGCCAAAACTATTTTACCAACAGCCTGGGTTTAAAATTCTAAAACTCTCAATTTCAAGAATGATGCTTATGGATACGTAACTGTATTTTTTTTTCTCAGGATAATTTGATTAAATAAACATTCTTATCTCCTAAGTGCGGGAAACATTGGAAAATCTTACCTTCGCAGCTCACTGAACAATTCGTATCACAGGTTGCATGTTTGTAACGATACTGTTTGCACGCGTGTTAAGTAAAACCCATATTTGCACGATTAGTGGCGAAGAAGTCCTCTGTACGCAAACACGAGTTTCCGGTACAATTTTTCAAACTCGATTACCGGCAGAGAAAATACAAACAAATAATCAGTGTTGATCCCTATTTACATATAGACGTCCAGCTAAGCACTTAATCTGTTGAATAAACTTTGGTCGGGTAAAACTTTCGTTATAAAAGAGTTTACGTAATAATTGATTGTCAGTCCATTGCTCCTCGGCCTATTTCAAACATGCAATAAAAAAGGAAGTCATTCTAGATAGTGGACATAACATCATGGAAATCACTTAGTTTTGAACTGAAGCTTTATTATCTCTTCAGAAATATCGCCAAGAAACACACGAGTTATCTATTATATATAAATCGATTATGTTGTATTTTGATTATTTTTAATCTCCCCAACGGACACTTAGTCGGAAAGTATAGAATATCATAAACATCAGACGAAACGAAAGCAAAGGCTTTTAACTAAAGCCCTAATTAAGTTGTTGGATCGGTCTCGAGGATATCTCTTGCTGCTCTTTCAGGAAGTAAAACTGTCGTTCTACGCTCATCCTACACGCCCGGGGGGTGGGGGGATCCCATATAAAAATGACGGGGTGCTCGTCGGAAATTTTCGAAAAACACCCTAAAAGGTACCAGAATCTCGTTTGATGGGCGTGGCTCAAAATAATTTTTACCCCTAAGAGGTACCAATTCTAAAACAATACATGTCATATTCTGTCATATTTTTCGACACATACCCTAAAAGGTACCGCGATAATTCTAACGGTGGTCATTTTAGATTTTAGTACCCTGAGCGGTACCAATCTACAAATTTTAACCCCTAAACTGGGGTACGACGAGCACCCCGTCATTATAATATGGGAGTCCCCCCCCCCCTGGCCTACACGCTGCATGTTGTAGACAGATATCGCGCTTATCGACTGATTAGCCAGGTGATCAAAACGGGAGAAGCTTTGGCTCGGGGTTTTACGTCATGGGGTTGATATTTCCCCGTCCGGCGTTGGTCTTGATGAACGCCGTCAATAATGGCTTAATCATGTGTCCTTCCGTGGAGCTTTATCAGTCGAATAATTTCGTTATAACTTGAGAACAAGTAATTAAGGACTGGAATACGGCAGGGACAACCACCACCTGTCCATTGAGGTTGGGGGGAGAGGGGGGGGGGGGGGGGTATGCTAATTGCAGCCGGTGCATTTGATAAACCATGCCGTGAGTGAAAGGTTTTTACATACTTTCTTGCCGCGAAGAATATTTTTACGCCGTCTCTGCTATGTGTGCACGGCTGATGTGTGTAAAAGAGCAGTTTTCTTCGCAGTATCTTTTGTTTCTTTTGTTTGTTTGTTTGACCAATGGTTTCACCAACCTTTAACCCTTTCGCTCTCAGAATCAATTATGCAGACATGTAGTGTAGTTCTAACATTTGTGTGTGGACGGAATCCTATGGTGTGACCATTCAAATGAAACCTCTTCGACAGTATTTTTGCATCGTATCATTTGTTTTTTAGTATTTTACAAAATGAAATTTTGAATTTTTCTTAAATTTTTATTTTTGGCACTCTTGGGAGTAAAGGGATAACTAAACACTTCCGAAACAACTGTCTGCTACGCAATCAGTGGTCTGTTAAGAAATGAGCTAACGTTCGGAACATACTTTCTATTCTTTTGCAGGATAGCAAAGACCAAATCATGACCAGCAATATTTGGGTTAGACAGGTAATTGTTTTTACTAACGTTCACGTATTATATGCACAGTAATAATTTGATTATTGTTTTTTCACTCAAAAGTTAAAATTTGGCCTTTCTCAGTCTCAATTTCCAAGACATATCTTACACATAAACAGTGTGTATATCATGGCTTTATGTTGTTCATTAGTTTTGGACGAACAGCAGACTTGCCTGGGACCCTGCTGAGTTTGGTGGAATCACAATTATCAACATCAGTCCAAAGATTGTGTGGAAGCCTGATATTCTTCTTTACAACAAGTGAGATCACTTGCGATTATTCTAGGGACCGACCATTTTACTTCCGGGGGGAGGGGGGGGGGGGTGGGGGTGGGGGGAGTCGGAGGTTGATTGGGTGATTTAAATATATATATATATACATATATATCCGGCAACTGCAACAGCTCGACACGAAACCTAAGATTTATTATTTTTTTTAGCAAAAAAAATTTCCCTTAAGTATTTTGGTATTTATCCTTGCTGATTGCCCTTCATTTCTGATTATATAAGTTGTGACAATGCTGTGGCCCAAACACCCAAACACAGCCGAAAACGAAAAAACGCGGCAGTCACTCAAACTCCTATTTTTTAGTAGAAGGGGCGTCACATTATTCTAACACATTCTAGCAGAATATCCCAACCGAATACATCTCAGGGCATTAATAATGGCAATTCATCCACGTTTAACAATAATATTCTTGGATGCGATAGATCATTTGTAACAAATTTGCCCAAATTAACCGAGAAAATTATCTAAAATGCCTTTAAATATATCAGAAGCTTATCTATTATGAGGTTCTGAATATAGATAAAATTAGTGAAAACGCTTGCGAAAGTTCTTAAATAAAAACAATTTTTCAGACACCCTGCTAGCAAACTTATAAAAACATTATGACGTCGGCTTTATAATTAAACTGTAACTGAAATATTTAGTTGTAACTTCAGTTGATTCAACTGAGATAACTTATACAGGAAGGTTTTCATGAAGTACACTACCCAACAGCATAATGATATTGAAATAGATCATTTTCGCAGTAAATTTTAACATATATGTTGTTATCCTTCTAAAAAAAAATTTGTGTCTTATCAAAAGATTTGTGGTTTTCGTCCCGCTATAAAAGATAACCAATGCATGCTTTTCTACATGTAGAACACTACGAGGTTGTTTGAGAAATTTAAGAAATCAGTTTGCGAGAATTAACGTAAATTTCGGAAGGGATATTTTTTGGCCATCCACAACAGATCATTCCTCGGAGCTTTGTTCAAAATTCTTTCTTGAAATTAGTTTGGAAAGAATGTGCTACATTGTCTACAACTTTGTTCGTGGAATATTTCTGTGTCTAACTGATGTAAACAATATAGACACTTCATTATTTCCTGACTTCCGAATGACTAGAATTTACCCCCTTAAAGGTGATGTTACACGGGACGATTCGCAACGACGATTTTTCAGTAGCGCAACAAAATTAACAACAGATATGTTACACAAAACAACTTGAGTAAAATTCGTGTTTTTGCGTTGCAAGTTTCTGAAGCTGATTCAAAAACTTCGCAACGCAAACTTTGCGAAGAATATCGTCCGCGCACCCATGTTATGCTAAAAGTCGTCGTTACGAATCGTCCCGTGTAACATCACCTTAAAACTTAGATCATCTATTTGCAGCAGCATACTGAGACATATTTCCAGGTCGTTTTCTCTTACTGAAATTTCAACCGTTTGATTAGACAGGTTAATTATTTTTCTCAGAACCTACCAGCTCATACAAGGATGTATGTTGTTGCTAGACATCTACAAAATCACGTTTAATATTGCTCAACTCACCAACTTTGAACAGCAGAATTTTCCTCGTAGTGCGTCAAAGTGCGTCTGCAGTTCGCTCATTGAGTTGATCACATTATCTTTCAAATGGGCAACGCGTGATCATGAGGGTTCAAAATTGAAAATCACTGCGCGCTCGAGTAACCAACCAAATCTCCCGATTAAATTAATCTTTTTCTTCTTTGGAAGCAACCAAAGATTAACTAAAGAATATTGTGCGCATGCTAAACTGACTATCATTAGCTGACCAAAGCGATGCTAACTTCGAATTCTATTTCGAACGCGCGCTTTACCATTTTCTTTTCGATCGCACCATGGTAATGTACGTGCGATCCATAACCATTGCATGGTCTTGCATCATTTAAAAGTTATACGTTTACTAGCTACGCGTTGGTGGAACAGGAAAAAGGGAGGGTGACCAGCCTTTTAAATTAATCTAATTACTTTAGATAAAACTGCTTAGGACGTCTATATTGATAAAATACAAGGATCAACATGGATGATTGTCCTGAGGTCAGGATATGTTTATATGTAAACTGAGTGGTATAATCGAGTTTGAAATATTGCACCGGAAACTTGAGCTTGCCCGAATGAGGACCCTGCAAATATGGACACGTAGTACCCGCAAACTGAGTACCATTAAATACATGCATCTTTTTAATTTTTTGTTTGATTTTAATTAGGAAAACTTTTAACTTTTGATTTAGTAAATATACTAGACAATGTGGAATCTGTGGTGCGAATATTGTTAAGTGAACGGACTCCTTTTAGAGATCTATAAACATCCGTTAGATTTTTCTGGATGACATTCTCGTTTTTTGCGTTTCGCTTGATGTTGCAAAAACAAACATCGAAAAGAGAAAGAAGCGAAAAGTTAAACGACAAGATCCTTAGCATCAAGCCATATAAGATAGATGAGAAAGTCTCCGGACTTCGATCCTTATCCTACAAAATGTCGGACTAAAAATTAGTCAATAAAATTGTCTGTTTACAATATTGTTACGTAAGCGAGCAATTAAATTTATTATTTTATTTTTAGTCAATGTTTAAATATAGTCGTCATTATGTGGTTTAACATTACTCCCTTTTGACGGTCTTGTGACAAACCGGAGGGACTCGTCTGTGTTCCATTTTCGTTACCTTTAGTTATTATGTATCATCATGTGATTATTATTATTATTATTTCTATAGTGTAAATATTTTAGTGTTTGTCTTAATTAATATTATTGCCATAATTTTTATCTCATTTAATCTCATCTTTTTATAATTGTTCACAATATATGTTGAACAGAACCCTCAGGGGAACTCGTGTCTATGTCTATATCTGTTTTTTTTTTACGTAAAAGAACAATTAATTGGCAAGACCTTTCTGACATGACAACTGAAGAGAAACCGTTTCGCTAGCTCCGTTCATTTATAAGTAATCACTGAAGCCATTTTGACAGCTCGCTCATGCACGATACGTAGCTCCACAGAGCTCGAAGTTGCCAGATTTTTATTAGCTAGGAGCAGCGGCCTATAACAACACGCAAACTCATAGGGATTAAGAACCGTGTACGTAAAAATAAAATAAATTAAAAAAAAAAAGAACCCTGTAGTACTACGTAGTTTTTATTTCGCAATGAAGTTTTGAAAGATGGAGATGTATCGAAACTGTATCCTCGGTTGTATTCAATAGTATATTAGTTTGTACAAAGCAAGATAAAATTATACAAATAAAGCAATTAGAGTAGGTGTGATACGCGCGAGCCACGGAAGCGTACCCTTTTAAAGGTGGACAGTTGCCACTGTACTGCAAACTGCTTGCTAAGTGCTTGTTGGGTGATAGTAAATAAACTGTCGAAACAAAATTGGTCGTAACCGAACATTTGTTGGACGCAAATATAATCAACGAACGAAAAGAGTTTCTACGAGTATACAAACACTGGAACCCTAAATTAAATGAATAATCAAGCCATCTATCATTGTAAAGATCACAACGAGTTGTCTAAAATTAAATTGAAAGTATGACAAGCTTCACTATTAAGATCGTCTTATTTAATTTAAGAACAACAATCTTTACTTCATCCAAGAGCCTATCATTTCAGTATATGCAGTAAATATTTTATATAAAATTTCTAAACAATTTTCAGATCATCAATCACCCAGATACTATCGAAACGATGTAATTTGTTTACGTTTTAAAACAAGACGTACCTTATTAAGATCGACGAGTTTGACAATCCTACTTTGCATAACTTTTTCCTCAGAACTTCTAAGTGCTGACTGTGAACTAAAATACAATTCAGGTTCTTTCTCATTTAGACAGGAACAGGAAGTCCTAAAATGCCTCCGTTTGTGTTCGCATAATTGGGCTTTAAGTTAACTGGTGGGCGATGTAGCATGCAGCTCTCGTAAGGTCTCACACCATTGGTTCGATACCCTTCGAGAGAACAATACGACAAACAACAGAAACAATGGCTCCTAGCCCTAAAAAACAGAAGCAGTCGCAGCGCCTTAAACAATAGAGCCGGTACACTACCGTAACTCGTGCGCGAACTGAAGGCATCCAAAAGGTCCCTTCCTAACTTTGTTGGTCATGAAACACTTTTTGAATTAGCTTTTTGTAATGTCGGGAATAGTCAAGTATTAAAGTCGAGGTAGTGATTGCATTGATGACATCATAAAAATGTAATTCCACTTTCCCGTCCTTTTTCTAAACTTCCGATGACGTACTTCGTTTGATCTCTTTACACGCTCTATTAACAACCATAGACTGAAAGTTATAATGAGTCGAGATACTGATCATAAGCTACAGTAAATTTTTCATGGAAATGTTTTGCACTATTCTATTAGTTTAGGATAATGATTTTGTTGAATTGATTCAGCTTTCTAAGCTCGTGTCATGATAGTGATAAATAAATAAATAAATGAATAAATAAATAAATACCTTTATTTGAGTGTCAAACTAAAATAGCAGTAAAAGAACCACTAAATGGGGACACTATCAATTAAATAATGTTACAACTAGAATTAATAAAAATGTTTCTATTGCCTTTTGATTCTAGATTTTATTTACACAAAAACTGATGATTACAGAAAAAAATGTGGTGAATCAAATTGTGTCGTAGAAGCCCAAAACCACATAAGCCATTTATTAATATTTATATTAATAACAATAAATAAATTATCTCTTATCTCTTATAAATTATCCTTCAACCCGGAGGCTTTGAATTCTCTTTAAGCGAAAGTCCTTGTACGTTATACCATTGGAAGGGTCTTGGTGAATGTAATTCGTAACTAACAGCAACAAAAAATTCAATATCTGACAAATTTATGAATTACAAAGTTATTACACGATTTAAAATATTTTACTAACGAATTTAGGGATTTAGCTGTCCTACAAAATCATGCATTTGACTAAAGTTTTCTGTACATTGTTGCAATGTACATATTGCAAACTGTATCGATAATTTCATCAGATCGCGCCATGTAGCTCACCGAAAAGACCTTCTTACGCTACATGCATAATCTGCGTAGCTGGCGGAGGTGGAATTATTCGCGCGAGAGCAAGAGAAAGCAAGTTTTGGCGGCGGAGCCTTCGTCGTTTGTGATATCCTCGCACCTTCCTTTCGTTATATATTATGTATATCCTTTCGTGTCTATAATCGACTGCAAGGCCACTGAGTAGATGATTGGCCCAATCAGCTCCACCAGAGACCCCATTAGCCACCACGTCTTAGGATAAATCACAGAAGGCATTCATAGAGAACATAATCAGGGATTAACACCCCACTTTACTTCACCCTACCTTAGTGGCAAAACTCTACTTAGCCTATTTTCCTGACGTCCTTCGACGTGGAAATAGGGATTGAGCTTTAGGAGGCTACTGTTCGCATGCATGGTATGAAGCAAAAAAAAAAATAAATAAATACTTGTTGGAAAAACCGAAGTTTTGCTTAGTCATTCTTAGTCAAGTTCGGTAACGCCGCATATTCCATGACGGTAATTATATTTACGAATAAGGCGCACAAGGCTTTGCTGATATTGACCTACCTACGAAATCATGATGAACTGAAAGAACAAAACACCTCAGAGACAATAAGCGTACTTAAAAGTCAGCCAGTCACTTTAATTAGAAATTTGCATTCAGGCCGACAGTAATTGACTCACGGGCAGGTCATAGACAAGCCTTGCTTGTTTATAAAAATGTTTTATAACAGGAAAACGTTGCGGCCATTCGAATCTAGTTGTATTTCCACAATAAGGAGAAGGGCCGGGGTCTGAGACCCCCTATGCTAGGGAAACGGTAAATAACTGACAATTGTACTCGGACAGGACCCACTGTTCCACACAAAAGATGGTGATGCATTTTTGTGTCCCACCAACCCCCCCCCCCCCCCCCCCCCCCCCCACCCCTCCTCCCTCCCCTACCTAAAAATATGGTTTCTTGGTTGTATATAGCTCCCACTCTATCAGTAAGAGTAAAAACCGAAAAAAACGATACAAACTTCTCTGTGTCGTTCTACTTACAGATTTTGTTCATTAGTCTCATCAGATAGGTGGTGTCTTGCACAGTCCCCATACCCTCACCCAGTCTCACCCCCTACTACACGAGGTTGGTCCTCTCAAGTATACTTGTTATGACCACTTCCCCTAAATGTGCCTTCGGTCAATCAAAAAGTCGACCACCAGTCTCTCTGTTATACAAGAATTACAAGTCATACTGTCATCACTGAGTCAGCTAGTTTGTGTATGGGTCAGCTATGCGATCTGTCGGCCAAGTGGTGGGTTAGTCAGGCGGTCAATCAGTCATGCAGTTAGCCAGGCAGTCAGTAAGTCAGTCAATGAGTCACTTGCTCACTTATATTAGTCAAGATCATGCATTCGGTCAGTGACAGTTCCTCAGTTAGCTAGTCAGTCAATCGATCATTCAGTCAGTCATTCCGTCAGTCAGTCCTTCAGTCAGTCCGTCAGTCAATCAGTTTGTCGGTCATACTCAGTTGTCATTCGTTCAATCAGTCATGCTCAAATGTTCAACGTCAACGTTGTGAAGATCAAAACCGTTGTCAAAAGCTAGTAAAGACATCGATTAAGTGGTACTTTATTTTACAGTAGTACGCGACTTATTCTACATACAAAAACTGGAACCCCTTTTCTTTGTCTTCTTGAAACTTTCAATCACGATGTTTAATTAACGTTTCTTGCGTTCTTTCAGCATCAACGGCGTTGGGGGAGAAATGTACAACTTTGACACCAAGGTCATCTTACACCACGACGGGAGGAACGAATGGTTTGCACCGACAGAAATCAAATCAATCTGTAAGATTGATATAACCTTCTTTCCTTTTGACGAGCAGACTTGCTTGCTAACGTTTGGTTCCTGGACATACAACAGTCAATACCTGGATCTTGCGCTTAAAAGCAACACCGCTGACCTACAAAAGTACACTCGCAATGGCCAATGGACGTTGGTGTCTGTAAACGCCACGAAAAACGTTATTCATTACAGTTGTTGCAAATATCCGTTTGTCGACATTACATTCACTGTGCATATTCGTCGGCGGCCATTGTTTTACGTTCAAAACTTGATTCTCCCTTGTATCTTACTAGCTACTTTGACTGTGTTCTCGTTTTCGTTGCCGCCAGGTTCTGGAGAGAGAATTGCTTTGGTGATTACTCTGCTTCTTGGACTCACTGTGTACATGTTGATTTTCACGGAGAATATCCCTCAAACTTCGGAGGTCATTCCTCTGATAAGCAAGTTTTTCATCGTGATACTGTTCGAAGTGGCGGTTTGCCTGATAGGAACATCGATCACCCTTCGATTCTACCATTTCAGTGAACCGGAGAAAGAAATCTCTCCATGGGTTGAGTTGTTTATATTTGGTTGCCTGGCGAAGGTCTTGGGAATGAAAATGAGCTCCAAGTCATCTGAGCATCGGGAGAACTTCAGCATGACCAGCTCAAAACGCCACATCACGAGGGGTGCGTTTTATAACAGATTGTTTCCGTGCAGAGGAGGTGGCAACAGTTCCATGAGCGGCAGTCAAGTACAAGTAAAACAGTGTTGTGAAAAAAATCCTCTAGATAAACGACTCGAAGAAATCACCGACAAAATAAGCGATATTCACGGAAGGGTTGTTGACCAAGACGACGTGGTAGGAAACAAAGAGAGATGGCATTTTGCTGCGTCTGTTGTGGACAGGTTTTTTCTTATTCTTTCCGGCATGGCAATATGTCTCTCCGTCATCATTTTCTATCTTATGATACCAAAGTACGAGGGAGAGACAGTGGTTACATAGACAGTACCTCGTACTACTGAAATGCAGTGAAGATTGACTGAAGTTTGTTATGCACCGGCGTTAACACCAATAGTATCAACTGCTCTATCTGCGATGCCACACGACATAAGCTGATGAGCTAGATGACATTTTCTTAAGACACATTCATAAATTAAAAAAGGACAATTTAATCTACGTACTTTTATCTATTGGAGAGGTGTTTTATAATCATCACCTCATTACACACCTTTCTAGTACAACATTTAATTTTATATGCTTGTAATTAACGCTTAGCGTTTTTCGTTGTTGTTGTCGTTGCTTCTTGCTCTGCTTTTATATTTTTTGTGTATGTAGATCATTTTAAATGGACCAGCAGTGTATTTTTTTTACAACTAAACCCAATTTTTGTATGGATCATTGTTTATTAAAAACACTTCACACATAATTTCATTGATCAGTATTTTTATTAAGCTCTTAAGTTATTTTTACCACCTTACCTTAATCACGTGACTAAGCCGGAGTTTTGCCTCGCTTTTTGTTACAAGGGTAAATTTGACGTTACGAAGAAAGGCTGTAGGCACCGGCTTATATAAAGAGCGCGATGTACCCTATAAATACCGGCGCATGTTACGAAGGCTATCGAAGTTTACTGAAATTTACATTATACACAATTCTGAGTGTCTAGTAATTCTACTAAGCCGCTCAGTTATTTTTTCCTTGTGAAAAACGACCACGTGCCCTTGATCACGTGACTAAGATTTTCCCTCTCTTTTTGTCAAATTTGAGGACACTTAGATACTGCGTGGCATGCGATTCGTCCTAGATATAAACCGGCGCATGCCACACAGAAAAACATTTAGATGATATCGGCTGCCCGTACATCAGTCTAATACACAAGGCACAACAATAACATGCAACTAAGAAAATTATGGCATGTATAAATCTACAAAATTTTGTAAGGACCTTGAAAGCATCCGATTAACCCTTTAAAAAAACTCCCAAGACTGCCAAAAGTCAAAAGTCAAGAAAAATCCCAAATCTTTGCCAATTGGTCAGCGTCACAACGCGTGACCATGAACAATAGAGAAAGAATTTAAAATAACATGTCACTGTCGTGGTAAAAAAAAAGTGAGGATATACATTTGAATTTGGTAGACAATTGGCGTTTGTGCCAGTCACTTGATCACGTGGTTTTCGAGTTGAGTGTTCTACGTACGTACTATATTTGTATTCCTAGTTTTGCCTGATTAGACCTTCTTTAGACCCTACGTATACCAGCAGAATTTTCGATCGCGGTCCTTTACTCTTGTAAGCATGCATTATCTCCTTTAGCGACCCTCTTTAATGTATGAAATCCCGTATCATTCAGTCTCACGCTGTGTTTAGAATCTCCTGTAAGCGACCAACTTCCGAAAGGAAGGAAAAAATACGAGGCCCTGTTCCAAAAGGCGTGGAGAAGGAGCAGATTATTATAATGATGATGATGATGATGATGATGATGACGATGATGATGATGATTTTCTCCAATTTAGTTGTATACTGTTTGGTGGCATTTGGCAATATAACATGAAAATTAGTTGAGCGAAATTTCGATATTATCTTAGATTATGTTACCAAACGGACGCAATAGCAGAAAATTTGCAATGTATATAAAGTGGGAGAAACCTATTCTAAATCAACAGGTTAAGCATGCCAACTTGTCACTTTCCATTTAGTTTAGTTGTCATTTATGCTAGTTCTGTTTCTTTCCTATTGTTCTTTTGTCACATTTAGCTTCCATTTAAACTGCTGTCATTAGCATATTCAAATTGTAACTACTTCTATAAATTTAGATATTCAAATTGTAACGAGCTTCTGCAACTGAAGATGGCATAAGTTTGCCGAAACATGTCTTAGAAATTTAAAACTGTTGTGTTATTTTTTCAACTCATAGCAAATTATCTTAGATTAGCGTTTATCCATTCTTTCAAACATGAATGCATGATCAGTGGCACAGACCCACAGGCAGTCTTTTTACCTTCCATCAGTCTTTCTCGGATGTTTTTTGTTTGTTTTATAATAGGCTCTCTGTATGATCCAGAAAGACCCCTAACTGCGCCACTTTGTATATTTTGGAACACGTGCTGTTAATTCCCTGCCCCTGGCTTGAGCATTTGTCGTGAATAACTGTCACAAATTAACAAAGTGTAATTTTGTATACAATTAGAGCAGTGCACCATAAAACCACATACATTGGTCAATGGTAGCTTACCAACACTCGTAATCAATTCTGTTCGTGACTTCGTCCTATGGTTGCTCACCTGTGAAGCGATAAGGAAAATATAAAGTTTTTCCTTAGGAAGGTTACTTGTGATAATTTTCGCCAGGTTGGGGAGGAGTGGGGGGGGGGGGGGGGGGTAGGTATGCCTGTGTGTGTGGTATAGATTTGACATTTATATTTTGTCATCTAGGCTGAAAATCGGTACAGATATATATTTGACATTTTGGCTTATAAATGGGGACATTTTATGGTGAGATGAAGCTGTCGCGCATTTGGGTCTGAAATGGGTACGGGTTTTAAGAAAGGGGCCACACACCCCCACCACAAATTTTAAGGAGCGAACCCTTCCCCCGGGTATTTTCGATCCGCTGGACGATTTATCCTTTGATACAGATTCTTTCCGTTGTCGCGTGATAAAGAAAAAGTACATTCGTATCAATGTTTCAATCGAGGTTAGATTGGCTCTTTGCTTCCAGGCAATAGCAAAAATGGAAGGAAATCAAACAACCCTTAATCACCTCAAAGTGCCATTTTCACAACATTATGTACGTCCATTATTTGTTCTCGTCCCAGTGGTTAACAGTTTTTGGTTTTCATATGTTAGATAACTACAGTTATCTGTAATGCACTTGTTTCATTTTAAAGTTGTAGCTCCCTTGTCAAAAGAGTGTTTGTTGCAAACTGTATACAGCTGCGCCTCCTCGGCTGGCCCTATTTACATGGAAAGAGGATGATCCTAGTGCTAGGATGATCCTAGAAGGTTCATTTGATTTACATGCAAAAATGCGGCGCTAGGATCATCCTACCGCTCAGATAGGATGATCCTAGCATGCAACCATTCGCTATAAACTGAAAGCAGAAAAAAACATGTCGCGCTCGGTTGATGATCCTAGTGCTAGAATCATCCTAGCACAAGGATCATCCTTTTTCCAAATGTAAATAGGGCCTGGCTAAGTTTGTTGCAATTAAAACGCCCTTCTTTTGTTTTATTTCTGTAAAACGAAGTTAATAACCCTTTTGCTCCGAGAGTAAATTATGGAGACATGTCGTTTACTTGTAACTTTTGAGTCTGTCGACGAAATCCTATGGTGTGACCATTCAAATGAAACCTTTTCGGCAGTATTTTTGCATGGTACCATTTGCTTGTCAATATTTTACAAAATATAATTTCGGATTTTTCTTGAATATTGATTTTTGGCACTCTTGGGAGTTAAAGGGTTAACCAAATACAACAGGTTTGACAGCAAGATGCACCAGAGTCAAACCTCAAAACGTGTAGTGTGCATCTAAGTTTTATGTCTCTGGATGAAAACTATGGCCGAGAACTTTCTTGCAATGCAATTTTGATTCAGCATTATTACGATTTGCCGATATTAACCTTGCGTGCTCTTAGGAGTGAAAGAGTAAAGTTAAGAAAAAACGTGCTCAGCACGTGTCTTAAACAAAACAAAAGACCTTAACGTTTGAGAATGTTTGCATGTTTCCGACTTATCGGGCTAGAAGACCTAAAAGCGTGCAAAAGTTGCCGGTATAGTAACAGTACGCCTCGCATTAATTTAGTTACGATTCATTTCTGTAAAACAAGTAACCAACTTTGTTTATGATCTCGTTTATTGCACTTACAATTCTACTTAATCAATGCGATCAATCTTGTGTTGTTTCCTATGACATTGTTGATAGTTGTTTGGCGCAAATGAATGAACCCTGAGGGAGCAGCATTCTTCTTGAAAGAGCTGAAAATTGTACAAAGCCTTCATTTGGCAATACTCTTATTGGCGCTGCAGGACGCCTGGTTGACACAGAAGATTCCATTAGGTAAATGCATTGTTCAGTTAATTATACTCAATTAAACAAGACGAGGTCTCGCTTAGTTGAGTTTATTGTCAAGATAATACAATGTGTAGTTGCATCACTAGATAATTACTTTGGAAAATGTACCGTGATACACACGTTCGTAATGTTAAAAGTGCCCTTGGGTTTCTATTTACATAAAGGTTAACATGGTTAATAAATTTTAATAAAATCCGTTCTTAGCATATACTACATGACAATGGCATTAAAGCGGTTACTCATTGTTTTGGCCTCGTCCTTTAGTTGGTCAGAAAAGAGACCTTTATATGATATTATGAAAGCGTTATTATATTCTTGGCAAAAAAAAAACTTGCTTTGACAGTGGCTTTCGTTCTAGTTTACTTTATAGACAATAAGATAGTAGAATTACCCAAGATCAAATTGAATTTTGGGTGTGTATTAAGAACATGCTAATATATAATACTGTCTTACGGTCTTTTTCTGAAACATTTGGACCCGAGAAAAGAGAATTTTACGCTAATTCCGTCCATTCTGTGCCAAGTTCGTGCTTGTCAATGTTCTATAGAATGTGCACCATTCCAACGGAAATTTGAAGTCAGTGAAGCAAGCACGATCACCTTGACCGATGCACATCTTCAGTAACAAACAACTTAAAAAAAGTAAGTTGTTACTTATGCATGGCTGATCCACCTCCTATGGTGAAACTAATTTACTAAACCGCGTTTCGTGACTGAAACCTAAAGTAAAAAGTTCCTGATTCTCTCACATGGAAAGTAAAATCGATGAACTCAAAATAGAGATGCGTATATCTAGTCAATCTATTGAATTAAATCGTCGTCAAGCTAAACAATATCATAAAGCACGTTTCTAGGGGCCATTCCAATAACAAAATACTTCGAAATCTTGCACGTATTTCTTTCCTCAAGTTTAGGAACAGGACGATACGTACCTGGCTATGTCTCCTAAAAATATCATATCACTGCAAATTACGTATTCTAACTTTAGACTTAGTAGAATAAAGTTTTCACAAAAAAAAAACGAACTCGTTGTCTTTTGTTCCGGAACAAACACATTCATAGTCAGAATATAGTTATTTGAAAAATGTATTTTTTTAAATGTCTATAAGGCTGGTTTGCTTTTAATCTTTTTCATTCCACACACTTTTTTTCGCGTCAGATTTACAGCAACATGCAAGAAATTGATTTTTACGTATAATTTCATTTTAAAATAGTAAAAAATGTAAATTTTTACCATGCGTCGTTCACCTTGGCCCGATGCAATGTCACGGTTTTAGGAAAGACTAAAATGTGGCAAACAGAAATTTCCGGCCAAACCTATGGTTAAATGAAATAAGGCATTAATCTGTATGCAATAAAACTGCATTCAGTTAGTTAGTACAAGCCTTCAGTTTTGAAAAATTCAGTCCGTTTTTTAATCAGAAATCAGAAAGAGAAATGTTGTTCATGCTTTCAAGGTTTCATAATCTTGAGGCGTTGGTTTACTAACGGATAAGAGCAAAAACACTGTAGGGTTTTGGGCTCAAAGTGAGTCCAAAACGACATTCTAAATCAATGTTATCTCCCGTTATACTTGAAAATTCATACTTTTGTAACAGGCAAGCTAAAAGCAGAAACATTTCAGCTTTTGCGAGTGTGCTTCCCAGACAACGTCGACTGCCGATTGAGAAAGGCAGCTGCAACTTGCTTTTCCTTTCGCAGACCTCTCCGTTTTCATTCAGGAATCTGTACGGATTAAACACGTGCGGATTCTCAAAGACACGAGGGTCATGATTCACTGCCCATAGGTTAACAACGACGAGTGTACCCGTTGGGATTTTGTATCTGCCAAGTGGTGTATCTTGTGAGGTCTCGTGAGGCAAAGCAATTGGAAGAACGGAAGAAATACGGAGTACTTCCATGACTGTAGCTTGAAGGAGAGGCATGTTTGGTTTGTCTTGGATTGTTGGAAGGCGATGTCGCCCAACATTACTGTCCAACTCTCGATGAAGGTCTTGCTGAATCTCCGGGTTGTTTACTATGAGGCCCATTGCCCAGCACAAGGCATTGGAAACCGTTTCCAGTCCAGCTCCAAATATATCAGCAGATATCATTTTGACCATTTCCTCGTCGCAAATGTTGACTGATTTTCCTTTATAATTAGGGAGTGGAAGGCTCTGTTCTTCTTGGTCGAAGTCCATCTTTTTCTCTTCTTTTGCTGTCTTCTTTATGTTTTCCAAAAGCCTCGCGACACACAACGCAATGCAAGAGTCATTCGCAAGGTAATGTTTACGGGCGGTGTACACCTTGTGTACGAAGTTGATCAATTCTTCCACTGAGTGTTCGACTAATGCGACCTGCTTTCGAACAAGGGGCTTCAACCAGGGAATGAAATCTACCAGAGCGGCAGCAGCGCTGCTCTCGGTAAACTCTGCGGACTCGGCAACGAGTTTTTCCAGCTCTTCTGAAAGTAGATGGTTTCGAGAGTCCTCTCCAAACGTCAAGTTGAATGCAATTTTGATCACAGCCAATTTGAGCTGAATGGACGGCTGAAAGGTTTTTGCTCCCTTCTTGTCCAGCTGTGCTGTGAAATCCATAAACGCGTCTTGAACAACTTTGTTGAAATGGTCTACGTTGTTGAAGACAATTTCGTGGATTGCTCTCAAGGCGCACCTCTTTCTCTCGACTTGAATAGGGCAGTATTCCCCGAAAGCAATACTGAATTTCCGAACTCCAAGCACGTTCGTCGTAAAGAGTGGAGGTCGGTTAGAAAACTGTCGATGACGTTGCAACAGGGCTTCTCTAACCACTCCCTCACTGTTTAAAACGATAGCTTCTCTTGAGCCAAACCTTACAGAGAAGACATCACCGTAGACCTTGCTCAACTTGGCGAGTGCAATGTGCGGCGAAGAGCCAAGTTGAGGCAGATTTCCAACAATGGGAAGGCCCCATGGTCCTGGTGGATAATTCACTGGCTTTTGCAGTTGTCCAAAAATAAGAAAGCAAAGAAAAACAATAAGAATTGAAAGAAACAGGTAAGGATTGTCCGCCAAACCTATCGCTTCCATTGTCTCGACTTTTACATCTGCAAGAGGGAATGCCTCATTGCGACCTTTTGTAGTTGTGATGCTCACGAAGTAAATAAACTGGACGCGTGTTTACCGGTATTCAGTTGAAAGACTAGACTGGTCAAGCGTGACAAGCGAACTATGAAAAAAAAAAACGGTTCTCAATGTCAAGGTCAAAATATTATTCCCAGGGGTTTAAAAACTCTCTGTCTATCAAGATGCACAGTGCGCATGCACGAAACTTTCGTATGATACGAATTATCTCAATTAGAGCCATCCATTCGGATTTGTTCACAGCACGCATGAATACCTTGCCCGCCTTTTGAGAAGGGAAAGAAAAAATGAACCTGGCCTGCTCTTTGGGCAGTTCCTTGCTGTTGCGAATTTGCTATCACTTAATGACGCAAAACAAAATGATATTTAAAAGACAATAAACAATACCCTGATCACAACACATTTATAGCTACTCAGCAATAGTTTTCGCAAAACCAAGAAATACCCGCTCTTTGGGCAAAATCTTGTGTGTATTACGAGAAATCAGTGCTCTTCCTGCTTGAAAAGCCAGCCCTCAAAACTTATCATTGATCTTCCTGGGCGATATAGAAGCTCTTGTAAGGTCTCACACCATTGGTTCGAACCCTTCGAGAGAACCATACAATAAACAACAAAAACAATGTCGAAAAGTTGAATAGTTAAATATTTCTTGTTTTTAACGTTGCGTTAGTGAATTATAGAGGTTTGAATTTACAAAATGGTAATAAGATGACGTCAAATCAAGACTCGTTTAGTATACAACTACTTGTTTCCACCTCCAAGTAATATGTTTTTACAAAGCAATTGACTGTTAACAGTTTTCATTTAGTATTTCTTAAATTGATTATCCTTAAGCTGCGAACTGCGTATTGTAAATTGAAGTAGAAATAATAGTAAAGTCTTGATTTGACGTCATCTAAATTTAATAGCATTATGTAAATTCAAATCTCTATAACTCACTAACGTACGCGACGTTGAAAACAAGAAATATTTCACTATTCGACTTTTCAACGTACATTGAGTTGATAAAAAGAAAAAAAAATTGGGGGTTAGTTGCACTTTAAACAATAGAGCTGGTACCCTTATTTTCCCAAATTATTCAATTTTCAGACTAGAGGACATTGTTTTTAAGTAATGCTTGAACTAATTTAATTGGCACAAAATTTAAATAGCAAAATATTGAAAGATAATGGAGTAGTTTGTGGTTAAAAGAATATAGATACCTTTATTAGACCTTCAGCGTTATTTAACATGGTTTTAGTGGAAATATCTCGTTCATGTTTTAAGCCGAATCCAGAAACTCCATGCTCACCTCATGAAACTATGTTATCATCGGGGTTTTTTTGTAAATTTTTGGGTGATTTTTGGATATATTTGGGAGGAAATAGTTTTTCTCAAAGGGTTTGTAAAATTTAGTGAAATATGAAATATTGAAGATTTAATGAAGTTTTAAAATTAGAATTTGTAGTTAATAATTAATTAATAGATGGACACCAAAATAGTCCACTAGCAACCTGAGGTGCTCTTGCATGGGTATCAGCTGTCAATGTTGTGTTGGTGTTCCAAAAATCATTTTCTTTCTTCTATCCCTTCTTTAAACCTCTTAAAATGTCATTCAAATTTAGAGTCCCGCCTTAAACATAAGATAATATACATGACTTTCTTTGGTGCACGAGCCGCTCTTTATCTACGTAGTATTCATGAGATATATATCAACTGAGCTATGGCTTTCATGAGAAACCAAAATCTCGTGTTGTAATGCATTCCGCTAAAGCATGTATAAGATGCATTAATTGTCGACTGATTTCTTTCACAAAAAGCTGAGGTCATTTTTAAGGGGCTACGTAACTATTTTTAGTGTTTCTTTGAAAACCCCAAAAGACATATGTATATCAATGGAAATACAAAAATACAGGTCCAGTTTTTTTTTTAACAATGCTACTAGTGCTCCAAGAGTAAACTTTAGTGTTTTGGGCTGCATATGGCCAGGATGGAAATGAATTGCAGCTTTAAAAAATTGGCTATTTTTTTTTAAAGTTTACCGCCTAGTGTCCTCTATAAAACTCTGATTATGGTTTATTCTCTATACGAAAACTCACTTGACATCTCATTTTGGTGTTCTATAAGCATTTTGTGTTTAACAAAAGGCACTGAGTTTAAGTTTGCATATAACTGGGACCGGTTTTCATCCAAAAAACGTCAAAATCCCCATGGCATAGCTCTGAAAACGTGAATTATCCACTACTAAGTCAATATATGCTGGAGGACTATTGCGATTGTATCTAGTCTTGTGTGGTTGACAGTCAGCGGGATTGTAAAGCAATCAGTAGAAATCATGAAGAATCATTTGAAGATCTTAACCAGGAGGGAGGGGGTGACTCCATTGTTTCCAATTATTTGTCGCGACCGACTCATCACTACCAGTGTGACGTCACATAGCAACGAGTCAGGACTTCGCTTGGCTTGCTCAGTTTAGAGTGGGGACGCCATTGAAGTGACACAAAGAGAATAATAATACAGGCTATTATTTAGCTCTTATTCACTAATTGATCGTAAGTTTGTAAGCTTTGTTGCACATATTGTCTGTGTGTATGAATCGTTTATTGTTTTGTGGGCGCGTTTGTTTGTAATTCTGTTGAATATAATTCGGGACAAGAAGCGGGACCGCCATCTTGACTTCGGGCAAGTGTAGTCGATCCAAAACGATCGCCGTTTTCTCTTTAGGTTTTCTACAGATCGACCTCATGAAAGGAGGTTTTATTCTTTGATGATATACGTTTATAGCCGTTGTTAGTTTTTGTCAATCAAATCAGCCATTTTGCTCATCAATCCCTTCGAGTGCGAAGGTGTTGTTTTGATTTCATCTGTGTTTCAATTTTGCTGGCTTGTTGAGAGCCCTGAGAGTCTGTGTGTACACTTTGTTGGCTTGTTGGCTGCCTGTGTCTAGATTTTGTTGGCTTTTTGACTGTCTGTGTCTAAATTTTACTAGCTTTACTAGTTTAACTGCATGTGTTTAAATTTTGTTGTCTTGTTGCTCTGAATTTTGCTGGCGTGACTGCCTCTGTTAAAGTTTTGCTGGCTTTTGACTGCCTGCTGGCTGTTAACTGCCCGAGTGTGTTAAAATTTGTTGGCTTGTTGACTGACTGTTTGAATATGTTAGCTTGTTGACTGCCTGTGTTTAAATCTGTTGACTTGTTGACTGACTGAGGGTTTATATTGTATTTTATGGTGTAAAATAATGATGAATAAAAATAATTTGTTGTTGGTAACAGCCTTGTTGCTGTATTACTTGGCTTTTTCATATTCATTACATTGTGCATCTGGTGATGGCTGCCCTGTATGCTCATGTTGTATTAGCAGTCATTTCATTATCTTTCCTAAGGCTTTCAAAACTCCAATTTTCTCTTTATTTTCCCTTCAAATCTTTTGAGAAGCAAATGCCTCACCCCTGGGGTATTGCATGACGCGTCAAACAATGCAAAATCTGGATGTGCTGAAAATGGTAGTCACTTTTATTGTCCTCTTTTAATACAGTTGAAAGTATGGCTAATTCAAAACATTAACCTGTCAAACCTTGAATGTTTCTATTGTTATTACACTTATTTTTCTGTTTTACTCAAAAGTAATGTAAAGGATTTGTTTACAACAAACATTAAATTGTTTGCTGGAGACACTGTTATTTCCTGCTGTTAATATTTTGAGAATATTTTTATCTTTGCTTGATCCAGTTTACAAAATTTTGTTACATTAATAAATATATACAGCCACAATATAAATTTTCACTGGATGGTACATTATTTTTGGAGTATAGCATCAAAGTTTTAAAATTCCTTTCCAGTCTAATGGCAAATACCGGTATGCCTTTTTGTTTCTCATGGCATTTTGTTAATCCTTATTTGGTAATAATTGGTATTGGTATTGGTAATAATTATTTGGTAATAATTTGGTATTGGACAGCGAGCTTCATTCTGCTCCTCTTTACTTGGTAACTGTTGCTGTTGTTTTGACCATATCAGCCCTACTATATCCATTCCTTGTGGGTTCATATGTAATTACTGTAATAATAATTGGGGAAAACTTTGACGCTACATAGCTCAGACATGCTACTGTTTTTTCCTAGTTTTGTATCTTTGCTTTGGTGTATTGTCAGTTAGTTATTCTTGTGCAAAAATGGTTGAATTACACCATCAAGGTTTTTTAATTAGCATGGGGATCAGGTCAACTCATCTTGCTCATCTACATAACAGGCAAATCACATGTACAGTCAAACCCAGCTTTATGGACACCCGCTTTATACCGACATCCCCATAATACGTAGTCCCTTCGGTGTCCGTATTAACTGGGTTTGACTGACCACTATTTACTTTTGAACCATATACCACTATAAGATTTAAGATCTCCAGTAAATACCAAATTCAAAAACAACAGGTGATTTGTTCTGGCTGTCATACTGCGGCAAGCCTTTACATGACAAGGTTTTGTACTTTTGGAGGAAATAACCGGAACAGTTTTCATGTATGGATGGTTGATTGGAGATATACAATGCTGTTTGAAGGGGTGTTAGAATAAGGCCAGATCTTGTAAATTTGATAGCATGATTAGGCAGTATAAAATAAAATGTACCCCTCATGTCATAACATCTGATTTTGAATATCTCAAGAACCTTAAAGTATGTGATAAACATCACAGCAGTTTATCTCCCAGAGGGCTCTTCAAGATCACACAGTTATGCCCAGCAAGGTATTCTGAAGACAACACCATCCATTGTAGCATATTTTGTTCACAATGCAACAATAAAGTTTGCCCAACCAGTGATGTTCCCTGCAAGAAACATAATATAACCACTTTTAATAACCTGTTTTCAGTGGCTTGCAACTTTTTAAATGAAACAAATAAATGGTAACAAAACAGATTTACACAATGACCTAGGCCATGTAAGTATATGTCATGTCAGCTTTTCTTTTTAAATTCTACAAAAAATCTTGAAACATATGTTTTAAGAAAAACAAAAATGTTCAACTTCCACAACCCAGTTGAATTCAAACAATGCTCAAAAGCAAGATTTATCTGGAAAAGGAGAAACAACACAGATTTGTGGCTAACAAATACACTTGATTTTTTTTAATTATTATTTTTATCTTATTATATTTAGTGACTTGAGAAAACCACCTATGAGTGATGCTGACTTTCTGTATAAAGATAGTTATAATAATGATGATGATGAACCTACAGAAAGTGAAAAATAATCTATACAGACCAAATCTTAAACTTAACATCAGTTTTTTTTATAAAGGAGACAGCCATTTAATTAACCAAACTTAACCACATGGACATGATGCATGAGGTACAGTACTGTTGTACACTAAGACCTAGCTGTAGAGAAGATTAAAATTTTCAAAAGTATTGTTGATTTTCGACTCAAGAAGTGTTCACAGACGGTAATTTAGGAACAAAATTCCAACACTTACCGCTAATGACCTCTGGTGCCAACAAGGAGCAGTAAATTATATAAACAAGCTTGTAGAGGTGTCTTCTTCACATACAACTTCATTGACTTTAAAGGGATTGATGAGACGAACCACGAGTACTGAAGGATTGAAACTCGGCACACAGGAAGCTTAATATACCATGTGCCAAACGTCCTATTCTGGGATCAGAATATCTCCGCATCACTGTACAAGCTCACCGAAAACGTTAACAGGAGAACAAACTCCGCCGACGTATTAGATACTTGGTAATGAGTTTCCGTTCCAAATATGACGCTTTTGAATACTAGATCGCACTGGAAACTATCGCAAACAAGTCTCGTATATTTTTCGAATCCTGACGATCATCAAATAAAGTAAATGAATCATCCAAACTGTAAGAAATTCCACAATTTTTGGAAGATAACGAACAACAAATTTGCCCGCCATTTTGAAAATCACTGATCTATGACGTGACGTCACACTGGCAGTGATGACTCGACCAATGTTTTGCCTAGAGACGCCCCCTCCCTCCTGATCTTAACTAAGGAAAGTGCGATGATATATCTGATATATGAACAAGCACGAATTAACTCTTTTCGAACTTGCAGCACTGTTGGTCTTTACAATGTCAGGACGAGACTGAGATATCTTGATCTATTTTTCTCTCATTTCCCTTCTCATGGCCCCGCCGCATACCACAGCCAGATTTAACTGGCAACTGTCAAATTGTACCACTACTTTCGGGGGGTCGGTTTCGGAACTTTGCGGTATATAATGAACTGAAATCTTTAGAGTAATTCTGAAATTCATAATGTTTATAGATAAATTGATTTCATAAATGAGTAAAGTGGGGCAAATGTAACAGAGCAGGAAAATGTTGAATAGAACGTGGTGCGCTTTAGCCATTTTTAACCCGTAAATACGCGCAAGCCTAATGAACGGCTTATCGCTGACGAGGACAGTTTCCGACAGTTTCACTCATTCACTCGATCGCTCGCTCGCTCCTTCCATCATCTGTAAACTTAGTGACGTAATGCTTTGTTACGAATGTGTTTCGTAACAAGAACAACGTGAATCCAGCGATAACAATAACAAATTTGATGTAAACAAATGTAAACAACACTAGCTTAAAGATGTTTCGCATTTAGGGTCTTATGCAACATTAAAATCGACCTAAAAGGATTTTCCAATCGAGACACGCGTTTTGATGCGTATCTACCTTGAAATAATAACATTTAGTCTTAATTGAGTATGTGTTCCTCGATGGTCTAGCGGTCTAACGCCAGGAATGGCAGTCGGGCACCCGCTCAGGACCCATGTATTTCTTCTTCCTTTTTTTCTTCGGACTGGACATTATGAAAGTAATTTACTATTTTCTCTTTTGCGTTCGTCAAAAATCCTTACGTTTAAATTTTACAAAAATATCGAACCGTGTTAATGTGAAAACATAAGTTTAACGCAATACTGCGTTACGCGTTAGCATTTCTTATTCACAGGTTGGCTCACAGGAGCCTTTGATTCTTTTCAGAATTTAGACGAATTCTCGCTCATTGTTGCTCGAAAATTGTAAGTTACCTTAATGAATTTTTAGCATGTCACGATTTCCCCCCGGGGGGGGGGGGACTCCCATATAACAATGACGGGGGTGCTCGTCGTACCTTTTAGGGGTCAAAATTTGTAGATTGGTACCACTTAGGGTACTAAAATCTAAATTTACCACCATTAGAATTATCTCGGTACCTTTTAGGGTATGAGCCGAAAAAATATGACAGAATATGACATGTATTGTTTTAGAATTGGTACCTCTTAGGGGTAAAAATTATTTTGAGCCACGACCATCAAACAAGATTCTGATACCTTTTAGGGTGTTTTTCGAAAATTTCCGACGAGCACTCCCGTCATTTTTATATGGGAGTCCCCCCGGGGATTTTTCACGTTCTTCACTCTATGCATGCATTTCAATTTTATATAACTGTACATACATTTAATTATTCACTTATGTAGTATTTTTTTTAAGGGCGCACTTTAGTTGGAGCTGGGCTCTGTTGTGTTGTCCTGCACCATGTGTTTTCGTTTTTATTAACCCGTGAATACGCGTAGCGTAATGAACGGGTTATTAGAGACGACGGCAAATTCACTCACTCGCTCGCTCGATCGGCATCACTCAGACTGGGGGTTAACTTTTTCCGCATCACGTTCAAATAGCAAAACTTGGCCTTAGTGATTAGCCAAATCTGAGGTAGTGTAGTGGTTAAATGATAGAGCCGGAGGGAGCTGAAGGACGTGAGTTCGATTCTCGCCCAGGACCGATTTCTTTTTCATTTTTTTCTAACTGAAAATTACCGTTTTTTATTGCGTTTGTCAAAAGTCGTTACATTTAATTTCCAAAAAAAAAAACCCGCAATATTTCGTTACCGTTAGCATTTCGTATTCGCGGGTTGCTGGCTCACAGGAGCCTTTGATTGATTTAAGAATTCACGGTGGAAGTTATGTAAACAAACAAACAAATAAATAAATAAATATCCCCTGGTAAGATCTGTAATGGCAATTACTGGCCTGTTATGACAAACATTGCGATGAAATATTTGATTGTATCACAAGAAATCAGTGGGTTGTTACCAACGGTCCAAGGCTGCTGCCTACCGGTCGCTCGGTCGCCAGGGGCGCCCAAGTTAAGAACATGAGCGACCAAATTTCGGTGCAAGGAGCGCAAGCGGGCGCCTAACGTAGCACACGGCATAAGCCCTAACTTCCTTGTAAATTAGATCCCATTAGCTGGACTTTAAACAGTGAAAGTGTTGATATATTTGGAGAATGCTAAGACAGTAAATTTCCACAAATCGTAACCTTTAATGTAACCTGTTCAACTTCGAAGTTTTGTCGAAACGAACGGAAGATCCCTTATATACCGGGAACTGATATGTTTATTCATTGCTTAGCGGGATCTGTAATAATTAATCATAACTTGAAGGCAGTATAATTCAAACGCATATAGGAACATTGGGAACAGAGGAACAGTGGGCACAGAGGAACAGTGGGCACAGAGGAACTGTGGGCACAGAGGAACAGTGGGCACAGAGGAACTGTGGGAACAGAGGAACAGTGGGCACAGAGGAACAGTGGGCACAGAGGAACAGTGGGCACAGAGGAACTGTGGGAACAGAGGAACAGTGGGCACAGAGGAACAGTGGGCACAGAGGAACTGTGGGCACAGAGGAACAGTGGGCACAGAGGAACAGTGGGAACAGAGGAACAGTGGGCACAGAGGAACAGTGGGAACAGAGGAACAGTGGGCACAGATGAAAAGTGGGCACAGAGGAACAGTGAGACGTAAGACGTCTGCCACAAATATCATGATTTTATCTAACGCTTTAAAATAATCTGTAACTCTACAGATCAGCTTCTGTATTGTTATATTGTCTTACCTTTATTATTTTCAATTACATTACATTTCCCTGCCTCGAATAGCGTTTTTGCTAATTTGCAGGGAAACTGTATTTAAGTTTGTATGTCTAATAAATTTTTGTTTGTTTTTGTTTTGTTTTTTGTTGTTATAACAGTGGTGACAAAACAACTCAAAACGGCTTGAAATACCCCAAAGGACAAAAGAATACACCAGAGGTGAGTTCAATAGAGTCACTTTATTGAATTAATGCCTAAATTTCGCTTTATTAAGCGTGCGGAATCTACGTCATTTTTTCCCCATACAAAGTCTTAAATTTTTGAAACGACCGCCGTGTAACCCAATACCGCTTTCATCGAAGGGTCACGTCCCGTCTCACGCACCTTCGCTTTCTCGTGACGTGATCTTGGGCTGCCTGCGGTTATTTAGGCGCTTTTTGAAACCGAAACATCCAACGTTTCGAGACTCTTGTCCCTTCATCAGTGACGAAAAATTAGCCTCCACTGTGCTTGATCATGACTGTTCGACTACTTTTTCCACGTCAACAAAACTATTTTTCGCTTTCGTTTCATATCTTTTTCATATCTTTCTCAATTGTCAATCGTAGCTTGTGCTAAACATTTTTTCGATGTCAGTCATTTGCACTTTCCAGGTATAATCTCGTCCACATTTTCAAAACTGTCCTCCATGTTGGACAAAACAGAGAAAACATTGCTTGTTTTCCATCCTGCCACATGCAAAATGGCGGTCAACCCCCCCCCCCCCCCCCCCCCCCCCCCCACACCACCTATGTTCGGCATATAGCTTGGGCGGTAACCTCCGTTTCGTTTTACTATCTAATGTTCCCTACATGCTTTGGGCGCGAACTCCATTACGCTATGGCCACTGAACATCGCGACATGCTTAGCGAGTTCACGACTGACATTCACTTCGACAACGCAGACATTTACTTCGACCTCACGAACATGTTTTCACTTCGATTCCATGTTCTGTATTTAGTTTGGGCGGGAACCTCTGACGGGACAGGAAAATTGTCGGAGATCTTCTAAAGACCTTCAATGATAAAATGTTATAAAGGCATGGGCAAAAATATTTACGCAATGCTTTCTTATGCTAAACAATGTAAAGTAAAGTATTCTTGACTTAATATTTCTTAGTATACACACTCGCCAAAAGGGTTCGTGTGTACAGCTGTTTCGAAAAAGGTTGCAGGAAAAAAGCGTAAAAGTGCACACGACAACCCCGAAAGGCGTTGTGGTTAATCATCCATGCTATGTGAAAACTCTTTTATCCATATGGCCCGCCATCTAAGATCATCAATGTACGGACCAGGCATCGCGGGTTAAAAGCTTATATTTAGCTAGACGTGAAGACAAGTCACAGTTGAAACTGAAGATCAGATAAACTACGTAAAAATTTCCATCGATTAGTTATTTAACTGAATTCAGAACTGACTCTAATCCTGGATTAGTGTTAATCGGCTACCAAATAACCGGGCAAAACACAGAAGGCATGCAACTCTTCGGAACCTCTAATTTCATTGGACCTGGATATCACGCAGCTGTGTTGTTTCCAGGACTAGCATGGCGCCTCGCAAAATAACGATAGTTTATATTGCGACCCTGCTTAAATTCTCCTTCATTTAGAAAGGAAAACTTTTGTCTTGTACAAATAGATCATCATTAGAGATGTGTCTGCCTTGAGAGGGTTAACTGTATTCAAAGAAAAAAAAGCCGTCAAACCAAATGCGAAGATAAAAACAAAAATATAGCAATTTTTAAAAAACGTTTTAAATGTTTCAATTTTTCCGCACGTTATGGAGCATAACCTGTTTTGTTTTCAATTTTTTTTCTCGCACGTTCCGGCCTTCGCATTCTCTTACATTATTATAATTAGCGAAAACAATTCAATGTGAATATTTTTTACTGAATATGATTGTTATTCATGAGTTTCGTCGTAGTGAATTAATGAATGATTAAACTTTTTATTCACCCATGCGCAAATCATATCAAGACGATATTTGAATTTTCTTAACGATCTTTTAGTTTGCTGCTCTGTCGAAACTCGTCATTGATCGTGTAAATTCAGACTATCAAAGCAAAGTTCGCCAGCCGGGACTTTGTGGCAAGTGGGAAGAAAGAAATATGTCAGACATACAATGAGGATAAAGTGCAAGAATTGTACAATCGATACTGCATGCACAGATCAACACTGCGAATGGACCTCTTCATGTCAGCGTTTCTCTAACAAGGAAAATGGTTCCGTTCGTAATTACTTGCGTCGAGACCCACGATTCTTAAGGTTATTCTCCCGTTAAGACTGCTTGTGATAAATACGGTGTATGAGGTAAGTAATATCTAATTTAATAAGTAGAACCATCGATGGCCCGAGCTAAAGTAGCCTGGATAATAGGCATTTTTCTTGTCTCCATTGCGTGGCTCGCGCTCCGCGCTTTTTTCTTGCACTTCGCGCTAGCGCACCACAGAAGCGCCTATTGTGCAGACTAGGGCTAAAATAAATCGTTATAATTCACGACATTTTGAGTATGAATCAAGACCAAATTTATTTCTCTTCACCGACATACAAGTAAAACTTATCTGTCGTTCATTACGCCAGGCACTTTTATCGAAGTAAAAGTACTTTTGATAACGAACCTGCGTTGAAACGTACTTTTTTTTAATTTCAAATGTGCTCTTCTCAGTTGATAATATATAACTACAAACAAAGTCAAGTGGTAGGAAACTTGTGAAGAATTGCTACTCTATTTAGAAATTATTTAAAAGTCCGAATTTAAAGATGATCGCTACAGCTAAAGTTGTATAAATGTTGTTATATATTTCCGATGATTACCTTTTCATTTGTATAGTTTTAATTTTTCTGATCGAATCTATCTGTCATTTAAACTGGGCACTTTTACAGCAGTAGAAGTACTTTTGTGCTCCCTCATATCAAACACAAGGAGATTGTTTAATCAGGATATCCAAACACCAAAAAGTGAGCTGAAAAACGAGGCGCAGCCGAGTTTTTATAGCCCACTTCGAGGTATTTCGATACCTGATGAAACACTCTTTTGAGTGTTTGATATAACTTCTCAAACTGATCATTAAATGTGGAGAAAACGAAGGAATAAAATCGCCAAAATCTATGCAAATTATATCCTTCACGGTAGTGATTTCCTGAATTATTATTAATACTGAGATTTAGAACTGACTGTCTTCAGTGAATCATTTACCTTGGTCAATAAGAACACCATTGTAGTGTCTTGGTATAAAAATATTATTTATGAATTGGCAATAACGGGTTCGTTATTATTGCGTTAATTTCCTTTTTCTTGTCCCAGTTTTGCAGATAACAAACCGAGAATTGCTAAAGAATCGAAGAATCAGTGTCAGTGTCAGTCTAAGTCTGACAGAAAAAGCAGGAGATTTGCAATGTAAGTACTTATGACAAATTTTCTCTTTCTCCTGCATTAGAGGAATTCGTCAATAGCGTGAACCCAGTGATTATTAAGGAAAACAATCTTTAGTAAAAACCTCGGTGAAAGAAATACTAAACTTGCCACGCCACACTTGGCTTATTCTGAAATTCAGACTGAAGGTCTCTTTTAAATCAATTTGATTAAATGTCTTTCCCTTTTTCTACAAGAGGACTGGTATAAAGATAACATACTATCGCAAATACAGTACTCAGCAGTACTAGTCTGGAAGATGCAAAGAACAAATAGTCATATTCCAAACACAAAAAAGGAAGAGGTACGTAAAACTCTGATATTTTAATAACATTCGACATACAAATAGATCAGACATCAATCTTGCCAGTTACCTTGCATGAACACGAGCGAGGCAATTGTTTCGCGCGTGTCCCCTGTCTCGTTTATCGCTCGGCCACTCTATGACTGGGGATATTTACTTAGGTCTAAGCTTAGCAAGCCTCTTTATATCGTTCAGGATGGAGTATCTCATATACAGGCGTGCCTTTCTTAAACGTCCTGGAAACCTTTTTGACCCGAAATGCCAAGTTTTGTACAGAATACTAATTAGTTTTAATGGTTTCAAGCAGAGTTGATAATATCTTTAGGGGTCGAAATTTATTTGGGAGCTTTGAGGCCCATATCAAATGCAGTGAAATTACAAGAGAAACCTAAAAGCACTTTTGTTCTTCTTTCGATTGAACATAAAAATGAAATTAGAAAATTAAAACAAAAGGTAAGAAAATAACCTTAAGTGGCGGAAATAACTGAATTTCAATCCTTTACAGGATGCCGAGTTAAAGGTCAGGATTCAAGATATTGTACGCCCAACGCGATTTGCAAGGCAAGGTATAATCGGCTATTTAGTATATACTGAAACAGTAGATAGCATTGTTGGCGCGCTCTGATTGGCTACTAAAACTCGGAATAGCAAGTGCTATTCACCTCCCAGCAATTTGCGCGCGAAAATTGTAATCGTTGACAGGAATAAATGAGTAAAAAGCATCATTTTCGTTACATTATCTCACTGTTTCAGTATATACTAAAACAACTATTCACCTCAGTGTAGGTGGGTAGTGGTGGATATTTACCGAGCCGCGAAGTTGTTAATCATATCATGTAATGCAAATTAACACAAAAGTCATTCATTAAATTCGTTACCACCGGGATTCAAACTCGGGTCATAATGACAAGTGGCGACCTCAGCTACCTAGTTTGTTCTACCGTTGGATTCAACTGCTAAAGTAACTAAAGAAATCGAGCACACAATTGTCGATAAAACAAAATCAATAACGGAAAGATGGCCAACAGCTGAAAATGTGGTGACCCAAAGCTAGGTGGAGGGTTTCTTGCGTTCCACTTGGTGCTTGTCTCACTTTCTCGTCCCGTAGGTATGGAGTACAGCGGTGTTCACTACAACGTCATACTGCCCCGAGGTGAAGCCGGCGACATTCTAGCGGCATTGCACACGGGTACAGTTATCGCAGATCAACGCAGTTGACTGGACGGCTCAATCCAGAGCTAACCGATACTACAGTATACTGTACTGTGATCGCCTAGGATGACAGGTAGTTTCATGCGGGTCATACCGGAGTTAGTGCACTTAGCAATCAAGTATTACCGCCGAACGGACGGTCTGTATTCAAGCGGGGGTCACAATTTTGTTTCCATTTTCTGTATCGCCGAAATCCCCAAAATATAACAGTTGGAAATCCGATTGCAATTTCAGAGAAAGACTTGTTGTTAAATTTAATAATGATGGTGAAGTAACTTTGCTTTAAAAAGTCATATTTATATATATAGTACGCATGCATGAACAAATGGATGAATGAATCAAACGGCGATCCTGGAAATATCGATGGCCCAGGAAGTTGTAAAATAAAACACAAAATATGAAATTCTGCCTTGCACGGGATTCAAACCCGTTATGTTGCAAACTAAACTGAGTCCAAGCAATTTATCTGGTGTTATTAAATTGTCTTTTGTACAACATCACAAACAAAAACACTGAGGAGATGATGGCTTTTCAATATTTACTTCAGAAAAAATGACATCCGATCATTGTAATCCAGTAGTGACCTGCTTTGTTTTAAGTTTTCAGAGCAACATTTATGGCTTCTGCACCAAACGATCATCCGTCCAAACCCAAGATGAAAACGGGGACATGTTCTAGCAGGTCGCACGTTAATCGGCACAGTTGAATGGAGGGTACCTCAACCCAAAGCCAACCGGTAGTATACCGTGCTGTTATGAAGGCAGGCTTTTCATCGGGTCACTGGCGAGCTCTTTCATGGCTTCCACTACCGCCAGGGAACAGTGTGTACTGATGTGAGGGCCATACAATTTCGTTTTAATTTTTTGAATCAAAAATGCAAAGATTAGATTGAAATTTCTTATTGCTCTGTAATAATAATATAATAATTTTACATTAAAAAGTGAACTACGGATGAAAGAATAAATGAGTTAGTTAAAATGATCATGGAAACCTTGGCTAATACAAACAGTTATCAGTAAAGCGCTCAGTTGTAAGGAATTCGAGCCTCTGCAGTTCAGTTTGCCATGGCTGCCGTAATTGAATGAGCTCTACCGCTAATCTATTGCCTACGGAACTAGGCCAATTGCAGGAGTTGCAATTATTTTTGTCTATTGTGAGTACACGGACAAGAACTGGAGATGATAAATTATCACGACTTACATTAGGAGAACTGCTACCTTTTCATAACTTGTACTGACTGATTGCGTTTTAAGTTTGCAGATTAACAATATTTATCATCAGCTGGAAAGAGAAACATTCAGTGGAATGACAATAAAACTGAACATGAATTGGAACTTCTCTCATCACGTTTGGCAGGTTACAGTCATAACGACAAGTTCAATCGGTATGTTTAATATGACGTATTGTTATGACTGCCAGGTCAATCATCACCAGCAAGTGATTTTCAAGACAAAAATGTTAACCTAAATCTTCTTTGTGGAGATATAGGAAAACTCCTCGGAGCTAGATGAGAACCACTAATAATAATAACTTAAGTAACGCTCCACATAAGAACTACAGTAAACTTCATTGTTCTGCGGCATTGGCTCTTTCTCACACAGAAAGTCTTTGATTTCAAGGATAGGGGAGGAGCTAATGGTTTATAATTATATTTCAGTATAAAAATAAAGAATATCCGTTTGCGTCAGATAAATGTTAGGAAATGTTCGTGCTTAACCAATCACAATAGAAGAAGAAAATAGCTAATAATTTTGCTGCTTTGATAAAGTTCCCCAAATACAATCTCTTTAAAAATTTGCATGTTTTGCGATTGGGTCTTAAATTACATGAAACCTTTAAAAAATAGGTCCGCAATGCGAACATGTGGGAGCGTCTATTAGAATCATTGATCAAAATGTCATTGTTCAAATAACTAGAATTGCTTTATGCAAATTCATTTAGTACCTTCAACTATTCAATTACAAAATGTTGTAATTGGATAGCTGTAATTGGACAGCCATGTCCTCTAATTACATAAGAAATAGGCGCATCATCGTGTATAAAAAGAGTGGTTAAACTGTTGGGAACAACTTGAAGTGAATGTAAAAAAAACTGTGATTACAGTTAAAGTAATTAACAGAGCTCATCATCTTCACCATGTCAGTAAAATGGCCATTAGGAGTTGGGTGTTTAAAGGTATTTTTTTCTGTTTTTATTTGTTCAATTCCAACTTCGGCTAGAAAGTAGTTGATATTATCCAACTTCCCGGGGTGCATAACATTGTTCTGCAGATGCTTTAAAATTGTTTCTTTTACGGTTGTTTTTCTCTTGCAAACATCTTGCAAGGGACAATCTTGAATTGGCGGCTGAAATTGCCCGTTCTGAACTTCGTATGAAGACTGGTTCAAGTTTTTTAAATTTTAATTCAATTAAAATTTGGAGGCCACCACAAGAAAAAACCTCTTGAAGTAAATTTTGAAGAGACATAAATAGTCCATTGTTAGATTTTATAAACACGCTTCCTGTTAAAGAATCACTGTATTGTAATGTATGCACTTCGTCAAAAATTGAAACAATAACTGGCATATCAGTTAAGAGCAAATAATCATTTGTTCGTACAGAATATCTTACAGAAGTGTACAGGTTATTTCCAATAACCAAAATATTATTCAAAGTAGAAGAAGTCCACAAATTAGTCAAATTAACATCTTCTATATAATGGTAAATAATAGCAGTAAGTGACATTGGTACACATTGGTTACCAGCATTTTCTCCAAAGAGCGATTCATTTCCCTGATTGGAGTGAGTACTGTTGTTGTTGTTGTTTTTGTTGTTGACATTAAGTATTGTAGGGCCTGGATTTTCCTCCACATTATTCGCTTGTCTTATAATCAATGGAATATAAATATTGTAGAACATTTGTCATTTGTATGAACCAAAACTTCACTAACTTCGTTCCACATTTTATATTAGGGGACTTTAGATCGGACGACGAGTACGAGATTGAGTACGAGTACGATGTTTGAATTTAAAGTCAGTAACGTCCCCAGAGCTGTCGGTCCTTCCTGTTGCAAACCAGAAGCTAAGAAGACTCTAGGTATAAAATTTGTGTGGTAAATGGTTATTTAGAGTACGCGAACTAACTTTTAAAAGTCGTACTCGTACTCAATCTCGTACTCGTCGTCCGATCTAAAGTCCCCTATTGTCCATCAACTTGTTTAAACTTTGATAAGTAAAATACATCCAAATAAAACATCATTAATATCATGTTTCAAAATCTTCAGGTACGGTTTTTAAAATAGGTGACTGAGCAAGTGAAATGCGACTCAGTATTATTTCCAGTGTCTACATGTATATCAGGCTGTATTAGTGTTGCTTTTCAGTGGCTATAATATCAAGTGCTTCCTCAGTGAGCATCAAGGCGAGTGAATATTGGCTTTCGTAAGCGTAAAAGCTTCCCTTGAATCGGAAGTGCAACCTGCACAGACTTCCAGCCAAACGAAATGTTGGCCTGTAATGTGACCTCGAGAGCTGCTGTAACGATGAGTAACTACAGGAACGCCGAACGCCGAACGCCGAACGCCGAACGCCGAACGCCGAACGCCGAACGCCGAACGCCGAACGCCGAACGCCGAATGTCTGTCAGCGGTTTATCTTGTGAAACATGTGCTTCACCATGGCGGAGCGAATTGTTATTTCGAGCAGGTATATAAAGTCTTGTACTACCAATAAAACAACATTTAACCTGTAATTCTAGTAACCTCACATATATGATCGAACTGGTAAAAAATGTAAAAAAAAACAGTACATAGGGGAAACCAAACGCACGATTAGTGAACGCTTCACGAACACAGAACACAGAACACAGACAAGGGACAAACAACCCACATCACGCCAACTCCACAGCAGCGGTCCCTACACATTTCAACTTACCAGGTCACTCTTCCGCGGACATGAGACTCATCCCGCCTGAACTGCAGCCTACCGTCAATGCTTCCCGTCGAAAAGCACGCGAGGCCTTTTTAATTCATAGAGGGAACGCTTTATCACCAGAAGGCATTAACCGAAGGAACGAACGCTGAACTCATACACTATATATTATTTTTATCTTATGTTTACAAGTGCGCTGTCTACATGTCATGTATTAGCCAATCATTTATAACCATGAATTTTTCAAATTTTAGGAGCCGTTACAATGTTTTCTCATCGCTGAGAATACAGCTACATATCCGGACCTTCTTACGGTCCAGAGCGCTAAATTTGAAAAGCTTTCGTCTGACAAAAGAGCCAAATTACAAAGAAAATTGAGGAAAATGGCGCAACAAGGTGTATGTTTTACACCATAACAAAACAAATAAGTACTTTGGCGGTTAGGTTCACCCTGGCTTTTTCAGAAGAGGTATTAAGGAACCATTTAAGACCCTTTTTATTTGCCTGAGATTTGGACAACTACTATCGAATCGCGTTCTAAAATTCGTTTTTTTCGCTGATTACAGTATGGAAAAAAAAACGGCATTGATATTCAGGATGGTCTTTCTCTTCAAAAAAGGACTTGCTAACTAAGGTTCACCCTGGAAATGTTAGCCTCGTGTCTAAACAAAAGATTGGCGAAGTTTGGATTTAATACGATGCGTGGAAATAGTATCATGAAAGCGCCATTTTCTAGAAGGTGTTCCGTAAACTAAAAATGGCGCTCCAAAATGTCTTCCTACGAACTGCCACGAGACCGGTAAACGGATTCAAATTTGAATAATTATCTCAACACAAACAATGTTCCCTCAGTCGTGAGAGGCGGGCGCTTGCTTTTTGCTTGTTCAAGTTAGGATTTCAAAGAGAAGCCATCACTTATTTCACATTTCACATTGTCCGGCAAATAGAAAGTCCTATATTATTTTTTAAAACCTCAGCTAATATACTCTAGGTCTGAACTACGTTAACCGATTGAGTAAAAGAGCGCGTCTAGATCTGGACTGCAAAACGCTATGTAAAGAGCACGAGAAACAAAGCGCAACGTACAAGCCAAGCGAGTGACCCGTGATTCACGCTCGCTATCTGGCAACGCTTTTAACTGAAAACCATGTTCTGCGAAAAATGTTTTTGCCATCGTACTCTGACCATTGCGAATCTAACGAGTCAAAATGAAAATCTTACCGCACACGAATTTGTTGACAAAACCCTCTGTAAAGAGCGAGAAGAATAGGATACCACGTCTTTTATAGACATTCGACGCACTTAAAATAACTTTAAAACGATCTAAACACTGTTAAAACGCGATAGTTTGATAAAAAAATTCGGTCTTCGAGCCTCTTCAGTCGTCCGCCATATTAAAGTTCTGTAAAGAGCGCGAGTAAAAAAGCGCAACGAACAAACGAGTGACCCGCGCATCGCGCACGCTATTTGGCAAAGCTTTTAACTGAAAACCATGTTCTGCGGAAAATGTTTCAGCCATCGTACTCTGACCATTGCGAATCTAACTAGTCAAAATGAAAATCTTGCCCCACACGAATTTGTTGACAAAATGCTTGGAAAATAGCGCGGCCCGCCTTTAATTACAGCACGATTGTTAACTTTATCGCACCTTGGGACTTCCATCACGCATCAAACCGTGTAATTGACAGCAGTTAAATCTGCCAAGAGACTAGAGCCTAGAGTATTCCCAAAGCTTATTCTGTTGAACAAACACAACCGACTGGGCTGTATATGCAAATAATTATGCTGCGCATCAAGAAACTGGGCACTGTAAGTACATGTCGCGAAAGACAATGGCATTCCGGGCGATGCCTCGCTACTCCATGACTGGCATCACAAAGTGTCCTGGGGGTGCACGCTACTCCATAACTGGCATCACAAAGTGTCCTGGAGCGTTGTACGCTACTCCATGACTGGCATCACAAAGTGTCCTGGGGGTGGCACGCTACTCCATGATTGGCATCATAAAGTGTCCTGGGTGGGTGCACGCTACTCTATGACTGGCATCACAAAGTGTCCTGAGGGGTGGCATTCTACTCCATGACTGGCATCACAAAGTGTCCTGGGCGGGTGCACGCTACTCCATTACTTGAATCACAAAGTGTCCTGGCGAGGAGGGGGGGGGGGGGGGGGGGGGAGGGGGGTCCACGGTACTCCATGACTGGCATCACAAAGTGTCCTGGGGGTGTGCACAGTACTCCATGACTGTCATCACAAAGTGTCGTGCCCAAAGTGTCATCGCCGAGAATACAGCGACGGTCCAGAGCGCTAAATTTGAAAAGCTTCCGTCTGACAAAAGAGCCAAATTACAAAAAAAGTGGGGGAAATGGCGAAACAAGGTGTATATTTTACTTCATAACAAAAAACTAAGTACTTTGGCGGTTAGGATCACCCTAGCTTTTTTAGAAGAGATGTTAAGGAATCATTTAAGACCCTTTTTATTTGCCTGGGATTTGGACAACTACTATCGAATCGCGTTCTAAAATTCGTTTTTTATTCGCTGATTTCAGTTTGGAGAAAACACGGCATTGATATTCAGGATGGATTTTCTCTTCAAGAAAGGACTTGCTAACTAAGGTTCACCCTGGAAATGTTAGCCTCGTGTCTAAACAAAAGATTGGCGAACTTTGGATTTAATGCGATGCGAGGTAATAGTATCAAAGCGCTATTTTCTAGAAGGTGTTCCGTAAACTAAAAATGGCGCTCCAAAATGTCTTCCTACGAACTCCCACGAGACCGGCAAACGAATTCAAATTTGAATAATTATCTCAACACAAACAATGTTCCCTCAGTCGCGAAAGGCGGGCGCTTGCTTTTTACTTGTTCAAGTTAGAATTTCAAGGAGAAGCCATCATTTATTTCACATTTCTCATTGTCGGCAAATAGAAAGGCCTATATTATTTTTTAAAACCTCAGTTAATGTACTCTAGGTCTGAACTACGTTAACCGATCGAGAAAAAGAGCGCGTCTAGATCTGGACTGAAAAATGCTTTGCAAAGAGCAGGAGAAACAGCGCAACGTACAAGCAAGTGACCCGTGATTCACGCTCGTTATTTGACAACGCTTTTAACTGAAAACCATGTTCTGCGGAAAATGTTTTTGCCATCGTACTCTGACCATTGCGAATCTAACGAGTCAAAATGAAAATCTTGCCACACACGAATTTGTTGACAAAACATTCTGTAAAGAGCGAGAGGAACAGGACATCACGTCTTTTATAGACATTCGACGCACTTAAAATAACTTTAAAACGATCTAAACACTGTTAAAACGCGGTAGTTTGATAAAAAATTTCGGTCTTCGAGCCTCTTCAGTCGTCCGCCATATTAAAGTTCTGTAAAGAGCGCGAGTAAAAAAGCGTAACGAACAAGCGAGTGACCCGCGCATCGCGCTCGCTATTTGGCAACGCTTTTAACTGAAAACCATGTTCTGCGGAAAATGTTTTTGCCATCGCGCTCTAACCATCGCGAATCTAAAGATTCAAAAAAAATAAAATCTTGCCGCACACGAATTTGTTGACAAAATAATTTGAAAAGAGCGCGGCCCGCCTTTAATTACAGCACGATTGTTAACTTTATCACACCTTGGGATTTACATCACGCATCAAACCGTGTAATTGACAGCAGTTGAATCTGCCAAGAGACTAGAGACTAGAGTATTCCCAAAATGTCTTCCCACGAACTCCCACGAGACTGGTAAACGGATTCAAATTTGAATAATTATCTCAACACAAACAATTTTCCCTCAGTCGTGAGAGGTGGGCGCTTGCTTTTTGCTTGTTAAAGTTAGGATTTCAAAGAGAAGCCATAATTTATTTCACATTTCTCATTGTCCGGCAAATAGAAAGTCCTATATTATTTTTTAAAACCTCAGTTAATATACTCTAGGTATGAACTACGTTAACCGATCGAGTAAAAGAGCGCGTCTAGATCTGAATAGTTTGATAAAAAATTTCGGTCTTCGAGCCTCTTCAGTCGTCCGCCATATTAAAGTTCTGTAAAGAGCGCGAGTAAAAAAGCGTAACGAACAAGCGAGTGACCCACGCATCGCGCTCGCTATTTGGCAAAGCTTTTAACTGAAAACCATGTTGTGCGGAAAATGTTTTTGCCATCGTACTCTGACCATTGCAAATCTAACAAGTCAAAATGAAAATCTTGCCGAACTCGAATTTTTTGACAAAATGCATTGAAAAGAGCACCAAACCGTGCAGCAGTTGAATCGACAGCAGTTGAATCTGCCAAAATACTTTTTTTTAAAGAAAGGTTTTACTTTACAATACAAAGCTTACCGACTTACAAATCAATACATAAACTTCTTACAATACGATACTTACACTACTTACAATACGATACTTACACTACTTACAATACGATACTTACACTACTTACAATATGATACTTACACTACTTACAATATGATACTTACACTACTTACAATACGATACTTACACTACTTACAATACGATACTTACACTACTTACAATACGATATTTACACTACTTACTTCTTAAAAACCGTCCAAATTGACGCAACATTAATCAAAACCAATAAATAAACGCTAAATGACGTAAAAATACAAAAGTTATACCAATAAACATTGTTTTTCTTCATTCAAAGGTATAAATATGCAAATTTCCAAAAAAATGGCTGTCAAAATCTTTTTGCCATGGAAACGTCAAGTCACGTGATCAAAAAATTGTCATATGAAATTGTTGCCAGATAAATTTTAGGAAAAGTCACAAAGTTTGATGGCGTTTGAATACATATTAAAGAAGTTATGAATGTTGAAATTTAGCGCGGGCACTTTGTGTCCCCCCCCCCACAGGCCGAATAGGGTTAAGTAATAGACAATGTTCGTATTCTCGGTATTGAACGGAACTAGCTTACAGTCGAGGCTAATGCGGGGGAATATCATTAAAAATATTTGCATGTGAAAAGATTTCCCCGCATGTGCCTCGACTGCACGCTAGTTCCAGTTCAATACCGTGAATACGAATATTGTCTATTGTATATATACCTGCAACTCAGGTAAGGTATTCCCAAGTTTGCACGTGTATATATAATGTCTAGCTATAAGAAGTAAGTGGTGGAAGAGCAAATCTTTTATATCGTCAATTAGACCAAGACAAAAAGATGGGGAGAATGAAGAGTCCTCCATTCCAGTAAAGTTTTGAGTTATCCACTTAGACATATTTTTCCAAAAGGTTTGGGTATGTTTACAATTCCGAAACAGATGAACAAGGGTTTCTGGTGTTTCTTTGCAGAATGAGCAGGAATCCACTTGTTTTATATCTATCTTGCAAAGAAAATCATTCATAGCTATTCTTCTATGAAGCAGTTTAAATTGGAACACTCTAAATTTTGTTTCTATTGTACATAAAAATGGTAAGTAATAGGTGTTTTTCCAATTAACCGCTACAGTAGAATTACCAAATATTTCCTCTTCTGCCAACCATTTTCCCTGACTCTTTGATGGTATAGAAGCCCTTTTATTTACAAGATGTTGATAGAATTTTTTACACACGTTTGAGTTAGACAAAGTTCTCAGCGGAATCTTTTTGGGCAGGGCTATTGTGAACTGGGGAGTATTTTTTCCTGTAATGCTTTATAGCTGATACTACTTTGTAATACTCCAAATTGTTGCTTTTAATGTTGTATTTGTCTATCAATGCATTATAACTTAAAAAATTCTGATCATTATCTAGTAAATCTCTAATCTCCTTTACCCCCGCATAAAACCATGATTTGTAAAAAAAAAGGTCGGTTCTCTATTTTAATGAGCGAATTATGCCAAATACACGTGGAAGCAAACTGAAGGTTCTCAGCACTGAAGTTGAAATTGGTCCAATATTCTACAATCTCATTTAAAAAAGGATCCTTTAGATTAAGCTGTGAAGTATCCTGTTGTTTTAGATTACTTTGAAACAAAAGTCTGCCTCCGTGCTTCAATAAGTAGTGATAAAAAAGTTTCCATTTCCCTTTATTATCTTCATTTAAATACCCTTGTATTCATTTCATTTTAAGAGATTCATTGAAACTTTGAACATCAATCATCTTTAGTCCTCCTTTCTCGTAATTGTTTATCATTTCTGTCCTTTTAACGTTGTCGCCTTTTCCATCCCATAAGAAAACATACAATAAGGAATTGACTTCTTTGAGTGCACCCGAGGGCGTTGGAAGAGAGGACAAAACATAAACCAATTGTGACACAGCCATGGTTTTTATGATTGTGATTTTACCCAAAAATCGGACTAGAGTATTGCCAAAGCTTATTCTTTTGAGCAAATACTGATTCTGTATATGCAAATAATTATGCTGCGCATCAAGAAACTGGGCACTGTAAGTACATGTCGCAAAAGACAATGGCATTCCGGGCGATGCCTCGCTACTCCATGTCTGGGATCACAAAGTGTCCTCCGGGGGGGGGGGGGGGTGGCAGGCTACTTCATGACTGGCATCACAAAGTGTCCTGGGCGGGTGCACGCTACTCTATGACTGTCATCACAAAGTGTCCTTGGGGGGTGCACGCTACTCCATGACTGGCATCACAAAGTGTCCTGGGCGGGTGCACGCTACTCTATGACTGGCATCACAAAGTGTCCTAGGGGGGTGCACGCTACTCCATGACTGTCATCACAAAGTGTCCTTGGGGGGTGCACGCTACTCCATGACTGGCATCACAAAGTGTCCTGGGGGGGGGGGGGGGGGGTGGCACACTACTCCATGTCTGGGATCACAAAGTGTCCTGGGGGGGTGGCAGGCTACTTCATGACTGGCATCACAAAGTGTCCTAGGCGGGTGCACGCTACTCTATGACTGCAATCACAAAGTGTCCTGGGGGGTGCACGCTACTCCATGACTGGCATCACAAAGTGTCCTAGGGGGTTGCACGATACTCTATGACCGGCATCATAAAGTGTCCTGGGCGGGTGCACGCTACTCTATGACTGGCATCACAAAGAGTCCTAGGGGTTGCACGGTACCCCATGACTGTCATCACAAAGTGTCCTTGGGGGGAGGGGGGGGGTGCACGCTACTCCATGACTGGCATCACAAAGTGTCCTGGGTGTGCACGCTACTCCATGACTGGCATCACAAAGTGTCCTGGGGGATGGCACACTACTCCATGACTGGCAACGCAAAATGTTCTGGGGGGTGCACGCTACTCCATGACTGGCACCACAAAGTATCATCGCCGAGAATACAGCGATATATCCGGGACCTTCTTACGGTCCAGAGCGCTAAATTTAAAAAGCTTCCGTCTGACAAAAGAGCCAAATTACAAAGAAAATAGGGGAAATGGCGAAACAAGGTGTATGGTCTTCGAGCCTCTTCAGTCGTCCTCCATATTAAAGTTCTGTAAAGAGCGCGAGTAAAAAAACGTAACGAACAAGCGAGTGACCCGCGCATCGCGCTCGCTATTTGGCAACGCTTTTAACTGAAAACCGTGTTCTGCGGAAAATGTTTTTGCCATCGCGCTCTAACCATTGCGAATCTAAAGATTCAAAACAAATAAAATCTTGCCGCACTTAACTTGTTGACAAAATGCTTTGAAAAGAGCGCGGCCCCCTTTTAATTACAGCACGATTGTTAACTTTATCACACCTTGGGATTTACATCGCGCATAAAACCGTGTAATTAACAGCAGTTGAATCTGCCTAGAGACTAGAGTATTCCCAAAGCCTATTCTGTTGAGCAAATACAACCGACTGGTTCTGTATATGCAAATAATTATGCTGCACATCAAGAAACTGGGAACTGTAAGTACATGTCGCGAAAGACAATGGCATTCCGGGCGATGCCTCGCTACTCCATGATTGGCATCACAAAGTGTCCTGGGGGGGTGCACGCTTAACTCCATGAATGGCATCACAAAGTGTCCTGGGGGATGGTACGCTACTCCATGACTGGCATCACAAAGTGTCCTGGAGGGGTGCACGCTACTTTATGACTGGCATCACAAAGTGTCCGGGGGGCGGTACGCTTCTCCATGACTGGCATCACAAAGTGTCCTGGGAGGGTGCATGATACTCCATGACTGGCATCACAAAGTGTACTAGGGGGGTGGTACGCCACTCCATGTCTGGCATCACAAAGTTTCCTGGCGGGTGGCACGCTACTCCGTGACTTGCATCACGAAGTGTCCCAGGGGTGTTGCATGCTACTCCATGACTGGCATCAAAAAGTGTACTAGGGGGTGGCACGCCACTCCATGTCTGGCATCACAGAGTGTCCTGGGGGGGGGGGGGTGTGCACGCTACTCCATGATTGGCATCACAAAGTGTACTGGGGGGGGGGGGGGGTGGCACGCTATTCCATAACTGGCATCACAAAGTGTCCTAGGGGTTGCATGCTACTCCATGACTGGCATCACAAAGTGTCCTGGGGGATGGCACGCTACTCCATGACTGACATCACAATGTGTCCTGGGGGGGGAGGAGTGCACGCTACTCCATGACTGGCATCACAAAGTGTCCTTGGGGGGTGCACGCTAGTCCATGACTGGCATCACAAAGTGTCATCGCCGATAATACAGCGATATATCCGGGACCTTCGTACGGTCCAGAGCGCTAAATTTGAAAAGCTTCCGTCTGACAAAAGAGCCAAATTACAAAGAAAATGGGGGGATATGGCGAAACAAGGTGTATGTTTTACTCCATAACAAAAAACTAAGTACTTTGGCGGTTAGTTTCACCCTGGCTTTTTCAGAAGAGGTGTTAAGGAATTATTTAAGGGCCTGTTTACATGGAGGGAGGGTGACCCGGGTAGCAGGGTCACCCTCCTAGCCGGGCTACCCTGGGAGGGCCAACATTTCATACATTTCTTTACAAAGCACACTGAAGTGTTTACATGATATACAGGGTCACCCGCCTACCCGGGTCACCCTGTCTGCTTGCCAGGGTAACCCTCCTAGGCGGGCTATCTTTTCTGCATGTAAACGGTCACCCCAGGGTCACCCTCCTAGGCGGGCTATTTCTTTTGACTTGAAATTACCCGTGAAAACAAGCAATAAAAACAGCAAACTCGCCACTATAGCCTTTCTTCTTGCTGCCATGTTTGTTAATATGTCGTGCTTAATAAAGCGTGCCGTTGCAATAAAAAAAGTCCGCCAAAACATGAGCCCGCCAAAACAATCTAAGAGCCCGCCAAAAAAAAAGATAGCTCACCTATATGATAGCCCGCCCTAATAGCCCGCCCATTTAAAGGCGGGCTATGTGTTAGCCCGGCTGGGAGGGTGACCCTGGTACCCGGGTCACCCTCCCTCCATGTAAACAGGCCCTAAGACCCTTTTTATTTGCCTGAGATTTGGACAACTACTATCGAATCGCGTTCTAAAATTCGTTTTTTTCGCTGATTTCAGTATTGAAAAAACACCGCATTGACATTTAGGATGGTCTTTCTCTTCAAGAAAGGACTCGCTAACTAAGGTTCAGCCTGGAAATGTTAGCCTCGTGTCTAAACAAAAGATTGGCGAAGTTTCGTTTTAATGCGATGCGAGGAAATAGTATCAATGCGCTATTTCCTAGAAGGTGTTCCGTAAACTAAAAATGGCGCTCCAAAATGTCTTCCTACGAACTCCCACGAGACCGGGAAATGAATTCAAATTTGAATAATTATCTCAACACAAACAATGTTCCCTCAGTCGTGAGAGGCGGGCGCTTGCTTTTTGCTTGTTCAAGTTAGAATTTCAAGGAGAAGCCATCATTTATTTCACATTTCTCATTGTCCGGCAAATAGAAAGGCCTATATTATTTTTTAAAACCTCAGATAATATACTCCAGTTCTGAACTACGTTAGCCGATCGAGTAAAAGAGCGCGTCTAGATCTGGACTGCAAAACGCTTTGTAAAGAGCACGAGAAACAAAGCGCAATGTACAAGCGAGTGACCCGTGATTCACGCTCGCTAATTTGGCAACGCTTTTAACTGAAAACCATGTTCTGCGGAAAATATTTTTGCCATCGTACTCTGACCATTGCGAATCTAACGAGTCAAAATGAAAATCTTGCCGCACACGAATTTGTTGACAAAACGCTCTGTAAAGAGCGAGAAGAACAGGACATCACGTCTTTTATAGACATTCGACGCACTTAAAATAACCATTGCGAATCGAAAGATTAAAAAAAAAAGTCTTGCCGCACACGAATTTGTTAACAAAATGCTTTGAAAAGAGCGCGGCCCCCCCTTAATTACAGCACGATGGTTAACTTTATCACACCTTGGGATTTACATCACGCATCAAACCGTGTAATTGACAGCAGTTAAAACTGCCAAGAAACTAGAGTATTTCCAAAGCTTATTCTGTTGAGCAAATACAACCAACTGTTTCTGTATATGCAAATAATTATGCTGCGCATCAAGAAACTGGGCACTGTAAGTACATGTCGCGAAAGACAATGGCATTCCGGGCGATGGAAACACGACAGATCTCGGGGATGGAAAATCTGTTGGCCTAGAGAAAGTGAACTCCGAAGAATTGAAGAAGGAAAATTGTACAGATCCACAGAATTGGAACTTTGTGGTCTCTGGAACTGGGAACTCCGAAAACCCGAGGAAGGTTAGCCACGGGAACTTGAACGAGTGCTCCCTTCTCACACATACAGCAGCGATGACAAGTCAATGTCCACAAGTTGTAGAGAAAAGACCTAGCGACCAGTCCCATGAATTCGATTACGATGACAAAAGTAAAAAACTAAAAGTGGATTCTAAAGACGGCAACATCATAGCAACCGCGCAAGAATTCAGATCCAGTCATCATAACGAAAGTTTGAGGCGACATTTTACCAAAGAAAACTCTAGTTTATAGTCTTCTTAATTACGAATTTTTGAGATGACTACGGCTTATAATTACCGAACAGCTTTCAACCGAAACGATTTATCACAACATATAAAATAAAACTACTAACCTTGTATACAATGAAACCTCAATTTGACGAACCTCTATATAACGAAGTCCTCGGTATAACGAACGAAATTCTTCAGCCCGGCAAAATTACAAGTAAAATGTATGGAACAGAACCTCGATATAATGAACCTCGATATAACAAAATTCTCGTTATAACGAACACAATCCGGCAGCCCAAACGTGAAATCTACCCCGATATAACGAACCAATGTTAACGCGCGACAAAAGATGAACGCGGAAGAGAGCAACAGTGTGTGTTATAGGGCAAAGGTATAACCTGTACAGTTTTCCAGTGCCGTAGTTATGTTAATAGTGTACTGTAGCTTCATACAGGCATTAGTGCGCAAATGTTATTTGTTAAGATCAGGAAATACGTAACACCGTTACAAGACAATTATTAACTAGACCTCGGTGTAACGAACATTTTGGTTGTTTTTACCGCAGTATTCGTTATAAGGAGTTTTTCGATATAACGAACCCTCGATACAACGAACTGATTTCTCCAGTTCCTTGGCACTTCGTTAAATCGAGGTTCCACTGTAGTTCGAAAAAGAAGTGAGTGTTCCTGCAGGTCAACCATTCGCAGTGCTTGGAAAAGCACGTTGAAATTTGGCGGCATGTTTGCCCTGATAACCCATGATCCCCCAACAAGTCTGAAGTTCTCTAGCGGTGCTTATCATAAATTGAAACTGAACTGGCAAAACCGTGAACGATCCATTGCACCACACTGAATCAAAACAAACAGTGATAAATTAAAACAGACCACTGCAAGGACCGAACAAACAATGTGAAAAGGTATTCTCTTAAAATGACACTATGGTTGGCCAAACCTGACATGATCAGCGCTCAAAACTAGAAAACAGACGCAGACAGCTGTTTTGGGCTTTTTGGCCCTCGTCAGAGTCCCGTAGCTAAAACATAATGAGACTCGAGTGACACTTCACTTTCTTTTCAGAAACGTTTCGTACCGTTGTGAGGCGGTAGGGTCGTAGCTCTTAGAAGCCTCTATTTTCATTGGCCTTGTAAAACACAGCTGCTATTGTTTTTTGGGTTAGGGTCCATTGTTGTGTTGTTTGTCCTATTGTTATCTCAAAGGGTGGCAAGCCAATGGTGTGAGACCTTCTAAGAGCTGCGACATCACCCTTGTCAGGAGAAAACCTACGTTGCAGCGAGGCGGTATGCACGTCTCGGAAACGCTTCACAGGATTGGCTGAGAAAACAATAGAACAAACAACAAAACAAGACCCTAGCCCTGAAAACAATACATGTGCGTGATAACCAGGTCCAATGAAATTAGAGGTTCTGAAAAGGTGCACGGTATCTGGTTGCAGTACCTGTTCACTGAAACTGGAGATTTTCTTCTTTGTGCATAAAAACGTCCATAAAGTGCTTTGTAATTAAAATAACAATCGGACCTTATTCTTTTTTTTTTTGCACTGTCTCGCCAAAATAACAAAATTCCGCTAACTTTCCACGTCATATCGCCAAATGCCACCAAATATACAACTTAATTGGATAAAAAGATTCTATAGAGCAAACTTGACAGAAGCAGTAGTTCGGAGATAAAGTGCAGGATTGCATGGATAGAAGTGGATAAAGGCTGGTTCTCATATAATCGTCCCGGTCGTCCGAGTCGTTTCAAAAAGTGCACGGACGATCGGGACGATTATATGAGAACACTTCTGAGACCACCCGGGGACGATCGCAAACGACCCGGATGACTGGGACGATCGCGGTCGCGTTGATAGAACTGTGTTCTATCCGGACGACTGGGACGATCGTGAAAAATCGGGGACGATCATATGAGAATTACTCTCAGGTGACCGGGACGACTGAGGCGATCGAAGCGACCCAAATCTACCCCAGAATGCAGTATTATTGCGCAAAACATGTTGTCGGACCCAGTTTTCGACCGCGCTATTGACGTTCGAGACGACCGGGACGATCATATGAGAACCCAAATCGCTTGAGTCGTCCCGATCGTCTGAGTCGTTTGCAAAAAACATTTGAAACGACTCGGACGACCGGAGCGGCCGGGACGATTATATGAGAACCAGCCTTTACAGTTTATGAAATCTGATTTCGTGACAGTTTTGTGCCGTGGTTTTGAAGAAGCCTGGGCCTTAAAATAAAAAAAAACAACCTCCAAATCAACATTCGAAATAAAGTGCTGTATACTTAAGTAATAATTGATGTCAAAACATGTACTTCGCTCGTGCCACATGAGCCAACACGCTCGGTGTTATGTCCAGGGGTATTGACGTCTGCAAATGTTATACTCAATGATTTTCACATCTGTGTGGTTTTATTCCTTCGTAAACAAGTTGTTTTATGTATCGTCATATAATTTTATGATCTTCTTACTTTTACTGTAATAAATTAACACTCACTGTTTCTCTTCATGAATTGCTGATTACATATTTCCACGGTTAATAATCATACAATGAATACAAAGTAATGAAAACGACGGACTTTCAAAATACTTGTGCTTGTAGCTAGTCCCGTATATTCTTCATGAATAAGTTCAACTGTTTTGCTCAATGAGCTAGGGTTTACATTTTCTCAAGACTATCAAAGGTTTTACTAGGAGTGTGGGCACACCCTCATATTGTGAATGAACGGTAACGAGCGCATGGGCTTTGGGATATTTTTGTCCAAAATATAGAATAGGACAAACAAATCAAAACAAACGGACCCTAGGTTTTGTATCCGGTGCAATAATTCTTTGTAATGAGGTGAGATCCAACCTCGTTCCCGCCAGGCCTCAACAACACGCTAACCAAGATGCGGCAGTTTTGTGTCCTAACTTTGTATCTTCACCTCCAGAATCGAGTTCTTTCACCCAGGCCTCTACATAGGTTTCCCAATTCTGATCAATTCAAATATTAGGAGCCTTGATTCTATTTTCTTTTGTTGTCGAAGACAGTTTTGTTTCATAGTGTGACTGGAATCACAGTGTTTGTGGTTGTTTTGCCAGCTACATACATATCATTTTGTCTCAAAACAAAATCTTATCAATCTTATAGCTTCTTATATATTATTCTTCAAATAAAAGAGTAAGAAAGATTACAACCCAAAAGGGAAACTGTCCCCCCGGGACTGTCTCCCCGGGACTGTCCCGCCGAAACATGGAAATTTCGCTATCCTGATTTCCACGTTACATGGAAAATTCGCCACTTTAGAAACGAGAAGGAAACTGGGCCGAGTGAACTTTCGCAACGACTTCTGGGACTGTTACTGGGGACAAAGACAAAAGAAGCGTCCCCTGTTACGATCCCAGAAGTCGTTGCGAAAGTTCACTCGGCCCAGTTTCCTTCTCGTTTCTAAAGTGGCGAATGCCACCAAATATACAAATAAATTCAATAAAACGATTCAACAGAGCCAAACAGCAGCAGTTGTTTGGAGATAAATTATAGGATTACAAGGATGGAAGTGGATTACAGTTCATCAAATTTGAATTCGTGACAAGCGCTCCAGAATTAGTTTTTGCCCGTTATTTTGTCTGTTGGGTTTATACAATTTCTTCACTTTTATCACTTTTGGGGAACTTTCAGTTTTACCCGTTATTTTGTCTGTTGTGTTTATACAATTTCTTTACTTTTATCACTTTTGGGAACTTTCAGTTTTACCCGTTATTTTGTCTGTTGGGTTTATACAATTTCTTTACTTTTATCACTTTTGGGGAACTTTTAGTTTTACCCGTTGTTTTGTCTGTTGGGTTCATACAATTTCTTTACTTTAATTTATCACTTTTAGGGATTTTTTTCTTCCAATTTCAAAGTAATTAAGCAAGCTTAAACCAAGCGCCTGGCCATAATCATGAAAACACGATATATCAGCCGAGATATTGTTCCTACAGTAAGGCGAACAAAAAAAAAACGATTCAGGTATAACTCATAAATGCGAATATCTTTTGCTCTGATAGAGGTATGGGTGTCGCATCATTGGTGGCAGATCCCACCAAAAATTCCGAGGAAATCCCTTGTCTCTTCAGGGTCAATACCGATACCAAAACAAATGTTCCGTTTGCCAAATTAGCTTACTTAATTGTACAACCAGCACACTTTCAGCTTTCTGTTTTCGGTAATAAAATCACCAGAGAGGAAATTATAATGGTTATTAGAAAAACAACGAAAAAGAAATTGTCAATAATGTTTACAGCGACGTGCCATTCCATTTTTCTTCTGTCCTCCGCAAAGGATTTATCGATGAACTTGGCCACTTTATCCATTCCTGCAACTTTTATTTCCTTCTCGATCACTTTCGCGTTTTTCAATTCGTCCTGTGAAACATCGGTGACACCAAGCCTATCTTCTTTTGGTGCAACTTGGTTTTCTTTCATGTAACATTCATTCTCTTTTCCCTCTTTGTTATTGAGTTGTTTTCTTTTGAGCCTCTTCACAGAACTTCTGCTCAGAACAGGTCCCATCAGGTCAAACAGGATATACCGGAACCAACCGGTTAGCTCTATTTTGGGGCAGTGGTGTTCGAAGTTGAGACAGATGCAAGTGCACAGGAGACCCAGGGAAATTTCCACCATGACCACAGAGAAGTAGGTGCTGATTAGCGGAGTAACCTCGGATGTCGATGGTATGGCTTCAACCACCACAATCATAAACACGGTCATTCCCAAAAGAATGGTGATCATCAACGAGATCCTCTCGCCAGTTTCTGGCGGAAACAGGAAAGCTGTTGCCGTGAGAAGCGCCAGAACAATGCAGGGAACAACCAAGTTGTTTATATAAAACAGGGTTCGGCGTTGCATTACGATTTCAAATGTGAGATCTGGGTAAGGTTCCGGACAGCAAGAGTAATATACAACGTTTCTCTTCGCGTCAGCCGACAACAAATGCCATTCACCATTTCTTATAAAGGAGCTTAGATCAGCCTTTGGAGTGTCTCCATAAAAGGCCAGATCAAGTTTGAGCCCGTTAAAAGTCCACGAGCCAAACATGAGTTTGCAGGACTGCGAGTCCCAGGGAAAATATCTGACGTTGATTTTACAGGAGCTCTTGATGAGATTTGGAGAAAACCACGTGACCGTTCCGTCACTACTGATGATGACTTTAGTGTCAAACAGGTACTGTTCACCGTTGTCTCCTTCTTCGTTGACGCTGTAAAAAAAAATGTGAATCTGAGTGGTCAAGAGCAAACATTTTGCAGAATGTACAAAAAGAAACTGCAGCACTGTGGATATTACTGGTCAGCAGAGATTGCGTGAAATCTGCCGAATACGTGTCATTTTAATTGTCACACTTTAAAATTTCATCCATATTTAAACTCAAAAGTTACAACCACCTTGTACAGCATAACAAACAGCACCAAAGAAAAGCGGCGCTCAATAGCTTTCAATTGAATGATCACACTTTAGGTTGTAACCCATGGCCTCAAAAGATTGAACAACCTTGTACAGCATGCATAATAAACAAAGCCACAGGAAAATACTGCTCAATAGCTTTCATTTGTATGGTCACACTTTAGGTTAAAACCCACGAACTCAAAAGATTGATCCACCTTGTACAGCATAATAAATAGCACAACGCAAAAATAGCGCTTAGCGGTCACACTTTAGGATTTCATTCATTTAAGACTCAAAAGTAAGATCTACATGACCTTGTACAACATAACAAACATAACCATAAGAAAGAACTATCAACAGCTTTCATTTCATAGTAGATGGAGACCTAAAATGTGACCATTTACAGTGCGACACACCTTAATTACTCTGAGCACCCAACAAACGTTTTTACAAGTTCCCACGATATCACCAGCTAATTCTTAGGCGTCGTTCACACTTGGTGCCCGAGCACCGTGCCCGGTCACAGTGCCTGACGGGCACCAATGTGAACACGGCTTTTTGTAAGTGCCCATACCAATAATTGGGCACGGTGCTCTGGCACGGGTACAAGGTCGATACCTTGTACTCAGGCACTGAATCGGGCACGGGCACCAGTCTGCACACGATTCTGGCGAGTGCTCAAGAACTTTACCTACAAACTCCTGCTCCTAGCAGATATTTTACCCACAAATCCCTGCTCTACAGTTTCAAAATGGCGGAAGGTCAGAGGTGGGCACCGAATGTGAACACGCATTAAAAATTAGTACCGGTGCTCGGGCACAGTGCTCGGGCACAGTGCTCGGGCACCAAGTGTGAACGACCCCTTATTAACATTTTCGTAACTGCGGATACATGTGAAGCAATAAAGTGAATAAAATCTTCGTATTTTGTAACTTTTTTTAAACTCCTGTGATAAACACGAAGCGACAAGATTACATTCCATCGTGCTCAACTTTGCGAGGAGGCGCGCCAGTCAATTGAATTCCCGCTCTCTGATTGGCTAACTTTGCGAGGAGGCGTGCCCGTCAATTGAATTCCCGCTCTCTGATTGGCTAACTTTGCAAGGAGGCGTGCCCGTCAATTGAATTCCCGCTCTCTGATTGGCTAACCTGTGAAAACGTTTGTTGGGTGCTCACGGTAAGGCGTGTCGCACTGTAAATAAAAGTTATCAGCACTTCTTTCTTGTTGTACGGTTTCTAATGCTTCATATCGGTGGATTTAACGTTTTATTCCGTGATTGAAATCACAAAGTTTGACTATTCAAACGAAAGCTATCCTGAGGAGCACTTTTCAAAGGTGCTTTTGGCTTATTCATATTAATCAAAATGAAAGATAATTTTTTCTTACCTGTTGTACAGGATCATGTCGGGTTTCCATACCAAGTTAGGGCTGATGTTGATGGAGCTCAACCCTTTGTACTTTGCCGGATCCCAAGTCAACCATGGATCGTGCCATTGCTGTAAGAAAGAAATGAGGATCGGTTTAACAATCACAAAGCTTAGCAATGCAAAACCAAATCAATCATTTAACTACTTTTCACACTCAATCGAAAACCACTCCACGAGAAAACACTTGAAAAACACTTCCACGAAAAATACTCGGCGAAAATTGCGAAAGTTGAATCGACATTTTTTGTCTTATTTACAAACACGGCTAGGGATAAAGTGGGCACTTTAAAATAAGGGAGGATAATAGGGAGTGTCCGGGGGGGGGGATCCCCATATGAAAGGTCTCGGGGATGCTCGTCGGAAATTTCGAATAAAAGCCCTGAAGGAGACCAATATAGCTAGGTATAAATTTTAACACATATTTATCTTTTTGTTATATTTTCATTAGTTCAGTTATACACGACCTGTACAGCTTTAACTATTTATCGTGTTTAAATAAAGGTTTACATTACATTTTACACTACATTACATTACATTACATTACATTACATTACAGTTATACCGACTTTAATGACGATAAAAACTTTGTCATCGAATGCTTGCATACATTAATAGATTCTAGAAGCATATTCATGAATTTTTCATTGTCTCTTTGGTACTCTTTTGAAATTAAAATCTAGACTGTTTCAGCCCAAAATGACACCTTGATGAACAATTTAAGTGAAACCAAAATCCGTAATTTACATCCCTGAACGAGACTGACGAGCATCCCTGTACCTATCACATGATAGAACTCCCGCCCCCTGGAAGGGAGGTGGGGCATCCCACACACATTTGTTTCAATGATAACTGAAATTGGTTCCGGGTTACCATTTTGTTGACAGTTTAGAAATTTAGCGCAGGTATTATAGGACGTTGCACACAACATTAAAACCAAAGCAAAAAAGTATTGAGGTTTTTGACCAACCTGTCTTATCCAAACATTGCTTGTTAGGACTTGATTTTTTTCATCCTACAAAGAGAGAACAAAGAAGAGTTTCACATAGGGACTACTTCTTTCTCTTAATTCTCCGTAATCAAGACCCTGATAATCAGTGTTCTCCTTTTACGGGCCTCCCACCGGAAAAATATATTCTGACTCTCTGTTGAAGAGTCAGTTACACTTAGCGAGAAAATTATGTGTTTGTTCTTGTTGTTTTTCGTGTGTGTTTTCTTTTTTCATTTTGTTACAGTCGAACCTTTCCATACGGACCCCTCCACAATACGGACACCTCTCTATTATAGACACGGTTGACTCTTGGTCCCGAAAATACCAAAACTCATACAATCCCAACATCTATAATACGGACACCTCTATGATGCGGACACCTCTATAATGCTGACACCTCTATAATGCGGACACCTCTATAATGCGGACAGCTCTATGATGCGGACAACTCTATAATGCCGACACCTCTATAATGTGGACAGCTCTATAATGCAGACACCTCTATAATACGGACACCTCTATAATACGGACACCTCTATAATACGGACACCTCTGTAATGCGGACACCTCTAAAATGCGGACACCTCTATAATGTGGACAGCTCTATTATGCGGACACCTCTATAAAATACGGACACTTCTATAATACGGACACCTCTATAATGCGGACAGCTCTATAATACGGACCCCTCTATATACGGACACCTCTATAATATGGACACCTTTATAATGCGGACACCTCTGTAATGCGGACACCTATAATGCGGACACCTCTATAATACTGACACCTCTATAATGCGGACAGCTCTATAATGTGGACACCTCTATAATACGGACACCTCTATAATACTGACACCTCTATAATATGGACACCTCTATAATACGGACACCTCTATAATACTGACACGTCTATAATGCGGACACCTCTATAATACTGACACCTCTATAATGCGGACACCTCTATGATGCGGACACCACCTCTATAATACTGACACCTCTATAATGCGGACACCTCTATAATGTGGACACCTCTATAATGCGGACACCTCTATAATACGGACACCTCTATAATGCGGACACCTCTAATAATGACACCTCTATAATGTGGACACCTCTATAATACGGACACCTCTATGATACGGACACCTCTATAATGCAGACACCTCTATAATACTGACACCTCTATAATGCGGACACCTCTATAATACTGACACCTCTATAATGCGGACACCTCTATAATGTGGACACCTCTATAATGCGGACACCTCTATAATACGGACACTAAGGACTGTCCCTTCGATGTTCGTATTAAAGAGGTTCGACTATATCTGGTGACTTATAATGTCTGCACAAACCTAATCAAGGCAGACAAGTACAAGTACTCGTGCCTTGAAATACAGGTAGTGCCCCAATCTCTCCAGTTAAACCAGAAATTCCATCTCTCCTTCCCCCGTCGCTAAAATGTTGCGGTGCACCCTCCCCCGATTTTCGCGAGGTTCTGCGAGACACGTATTTCTAGTACTGCCTTCTAAAGCTGATGGATGGAGGTGGGACTATGGTTTAAAAGTAACAGGGAGTTGCTATAAAGATTTATTTCTTTGAAATTCACGACTTCAGTTCTTATTTCTTTTTTTTTTTCAGGACATTTTTCAGTGAGATTCTGGAATGTTTCTTTGTTCGCTTTCGGCTAAACATCAATAACGTTTGCGATGATCGCAGGGTGTTTTGTTTTTTTCTTTCTAGATCTTGGGGTCACTTTTGGCGTTTGCGTATGTTACGATATGTGGGCCGCTATAAACGTGCTTCTGCCGGGAGTTACAATGTTGCTCGTTACAAAGCTTAAGATTTAAGATGGCGCCAGTTTGAATGGTTAACGACGAGTAATAAAAATGCTGAGATGAGATGAAAGATGAACAGAAAGCATATTTGAATTGGTTGCATAGAGCGCTTCTCAATTGAGTATCGAAAGTAATTTCGCAATTGCTTTGGTTTTGCATTGCTACGCTTTGTGATTGGCCAAAACATTTCACGCCACTTTCTCAACCAATCAGAAGCAAAACTAAAACCAGTCGTGATTTGCTTGCACGTGTTTTCCCGCGCTTGGCGCCGGATACATGTATTTGCTTCGAGCTCTGATTGGTTCATTGGATTGTTTACGACTGTTGTGATTGGTCAGAGTAATTACTTTGGTTTTGGTTTTACGAAACTCAACTGAAAACCGCTCTATATCGTCACCCATTCAATGATCGCGACTATTTTTTTTCTATTTTTCCCCATGAATTGATCTAAACACAGCGGTAACTGATAAAAGCATTGCAGAAGTTATTGTTTCGCAGTGGGGACTGTCCCTCTTTCACGGCCAATTTTCATATTTTCCGGTTATTTTATTGAAAGTCTTTTTTTTCTCTTCATTATTGATCGGACTAGCTTCCTACTGCGTTATCTTTTAATTTCCTGTTTTGCTGTTGTTATTTTTTATCGAACCGAGATCTTATATTTATGCAACCAATTCAAATATTGTCTTGTACGCATAATTTCAACAAGCATGACTCAACATCATCAACATTTAGTTCTAGATGACGACTTCTTATACCATACTAGCAGAGTTTCCTTCGATCTTCCTAGAACGAAGGGGACTCTGCTAGCAGGGTAGCCTTCTAACGAAGTCTAATTCTTTGGCAAGGTAAAGGTCAACACCTGAAGTTTTGGAATAAGTATTCCAAATGATATTTACCTTATGTTAACGTAAAATAGAGGTCGAAAAGTTCAGTTTTCCCTAACCCGAAAGAAGATAGCGAAGCGATTAGGAAATCATTTTTTACGCCCGTTAGTTACTCACCAAACTGTGAAGATTGCTATAAGCCAGTCCAAACTTTAATAAAACAGGTTCTGACAGGTTCAAAACCGGTCTTCCTTCAGGGTCATAATCTTTAAAGAGAGCCTCGATCAGAGATTTTTCAATTTTGGTTTGATTTAACTGAGCATGACAACCTACAAAGAAAAAACAATACGAACATCTTACCTTTTACAGAATATCATAAAAAAAAAAAAATTAAATGAAAAGTGGGTTTTGGACAAAGGATAATAATCGGTTTAAGTTTTTTTCTATTTCTATTTTACAGGACCTATAACTGGGACTAAATTTAAGAATAAATCTTCAAAGGCTTTTTACAAGTTTATGAAACAGAGCTAACAGGAAGGTTCTTATATATGTGTGTGTAAGTGTGATTTTTTTTGTATTCAGGTCATGTTCTATTGGAACAAAGTGGTTCAACTTCGACCGGTTTAAGACTAGGTCCGCAATAGCGCAAACAACTACATAACCTAAGGCTCTTTCTAACAACTCAAACATAAGAAAAAAAACTAAACCAAACTTTTGTAGAACACACCTATTTGCTGTTATTAACGTTTTCAATTAAGCGCCGGTCGAAAGCAATCTGCATTTACTTTGATTCTACTAAACTACGCTTGTTCCACAAAGCGATTAGCTAAATACTTGGTATAAAATGTCGCGCGCCTTTTTTCAACTTCTCATGATTTGCCTATACGCGTTTTCCCTTGCTTGAAGCCCAGGTGCTTGACGCCGAACAGTATGTATTTTCTTCGAATTCCTATTGGTTCATTAGCTTTTCTGCGTTTGTTATTGATGTTCAATGATTGAAAGCCACTCTATCAGGAATCACTTGGAATCACATATAAAGCACAATCGGAAAACGATTTTTTGTATCCTTGTAAGGCACAGTGAAGTGGGGACTCCATTATGCTTCCACGTGTTTGCGTTGGTGATGAAAAAACAGGCTTTAAGGGCATTGTGAGCTTGGGCTGCCTGTGCCCAGAACTGAAATCCACCCACGCAAAGAAACTCGATCATTGTATTCGCGAAGCCTTCCGAAAAAAGGACAATGTAGGAATATTGTTATCTTCCCGCTCTCTTTGCTCTGCCATAGAAATTAATCGCTGATTTATTCATGGTTAATTCAGGTCAAGATGGCGCAGGTAAAATTTAATGCATTCTCGTCCCCAGAGCACCACGGTTTTTATTAATTGCGTTTCAACCGCTGACTATACGAAATGAAGGCTCCGGGGACGAGACTTTCGTGCGTGTTCAAAATCATGCGCAAATGAAGTAAAAACAGTACCACAATGAACACAACCAATTCGATGAACGGTGAGCCACCAAGACGAAATTAAATTTAAAAAATGTTTGCTAGAAGTCAGTATTTTTTTCTTCGCCATTCAACCATGACAAATAGTCAAATTATCAAGGGATTAATCAGTCCCATCTAAATTGTTTTTTAATTTCCTCGATGTTTTTCTTAATTACTTTGACCCAACTAGAGCTTAACGATTATTTTGCTTTATGCACTGGCCGAAATTTACGATCATCGTCGAAGCTTTTTTGCATATCACGAAATTGTACAAATAGGTACCGTATTTGAAAACTATAATGCGCTGACCGATAGGTTTACAAAAAGAAAGTTAGAAAACTCTAATGCGCTTATACAAAGATTAACATTTTTCAAACTAATTTCGCCAGGGTTTTATTAAATTCTCAGAAGGAGGTATAAAGCTACCGACGAATAAATACTTCGAAGAACTGTAGTTTCCTAGCAACTCTTTAGCACGTCAAAACTAATTGTCGCAAGTTTCGGTTGAATAGCGCCTTCAAAGCTGTACCGCTAGGCAAAGTAAAACGCAATTAAATCGGGTATGTGTTATTTCAATAAAACGAAGAAAGGATTTTAAAACGGGTTCAGCTAGCTATTAGCTCACTTTGTCTATCAGATAACTTGCCAACATGGTTGAAAGTTTCAGTTACGGTTTAGTTAATCATCCATGAAAACGCAGAGCAACTTAAAAGATTCACCGACAACACAACACAACACAACACAACACAGTTTATAGACCAGAAGAAATCATATATATCGTCCATAGCAATGACAGCATATTTAGACAAGCGAAATCTAAACATGGAGGCACGGGTCTCTTTATATTCCCTGCCAGCAGAAGCCTCCTTTTCCACTTTTTTGTTGTTTGAGGCGGGAGGAAAACGAGTCTTCCCGCCTCAAACAACAAAAAAGTAGACTCTGCCGAGCAAGGAACTCTTTGGCAATGTACCATCTTAATTCACAGCCTTTCACATAGCTTTTAAAACAATCTGTGCTGACAATGTAATATATAGTTTTTGTGTTGTTTATTATTTTAATGCCGACGAGTTGATCATATATTTCAACTGCCGGATCTGAATGTTGGTTGTTGTTTCTTGAATTTCTCGTTCCGGTTGCATAACCTTTAGTTCGATTACGCAAAACGGTTACTTCATAGCATTACAGCATTATTACAAAACTGAATTTTCACACCTCTAACAAAAACGGGCAACAAAAAGCGAATTTTATAAACGCAATATACTGTATTCATTAAACTGAGTTAACAAGAGTTAAAGAAACACAGGTGGAAACCTTCATGATATCAAATAAATGATTCCCAACCTCTCACAACATAATCATTACGCAAAAATTGCAGATAAAAAAGAAAAAATGTTGTTCTCGATAAGTAGCAGATACGTTGCTTGTTGAAACGCTTTATATGAATTTTGTGAGCAAGGCAATGGCAAAACTTCAAGTCTTGCACAGTTGCTAAGAATGACTTTGTTCAATTCTGCGCGTTTCGCTGTAACCGTTTTCAGTTCGCTCGTACATGTTCTGTATTGAAGTGCCAATTTTAACACCCTCATCACGACAAAATGCGCAGGTGTTTGGGAAATTTCCGGGTTGTACACTGCAATGCCGAAGATGTTAATTAAATATTACTCAGTGCCCTTTTACAAAATATACCCTTACGGTCAGACGGGAAGACTGTTGTTTCTTATCCGTGCTCGTTTCTATCGCAATCACATGTTGCAATAATACTTTAGACCAGTGTTCATTCAGCCTTGTCATAAGCTGTCGTTACCTTCCCTGTCGTAAGCAGCCTTGTATATAGGACTGTTTAAATATTACATCAAAACTTATCGAAACGCTTCAATGTAGTTGACAATAATTGCACGCAAATTTGCGCGCTGGTTTGCACTGGATAGCGGTATCAAAAACTGCACACGGCATCTTTACAAGACTGTTACATAGGTTTTGTATCTATATACGCTCAAACGCGTTCATTGAACCACTTACGTTGAAATCCGAAGGCTGCCAATGTTACTATAAGCGAGAAAAACATCGGACAACGATGTCTCGCATCTGAGCTGCGGGTAATCATATTGCCATGTGGTCCCAACTTCTTAGTCGCCGACTCAAGCTGTTTTCAGGCCTGTTGAAGAAAGCAATAGCTCATAAAGTTATAGATTCAGGCTCCTTTTTAGCAATACCTACTTTAAAAACTACAAGAAAATAAATGAAGAAAAGTTATTAATTTTACTTACCTTTAATTCGTCTTGTTCTCTTTGTAAACGCCAGAGGCAAATGGAACCCAAAGATGCTTCGATCCTAAGCTTGAGAAAAGTTCACGAATCAACCTGGCATAAGATGTAATCTTTTTTATCAACAGCCCGAGGACAACGTTTATAATTAATATACTTTCTCGTTTAAGCGAATCGTCACTTAAGATGCCAACGTCGCTTTGTCTCAAACCCTCCTTCTTGTGAAATCTTTTGTAAACAAGCTCATCTCGTTATCAAAATGAACCGGTTCTCTTTCCGGAGTAATCTTCTCGTATTCACGAGATGTAAATTACTTGGGCATAAATGACTTCACAAGACTATTAGCATTTCAAAAAAGATCACTAGGGAACTATATAAATTAAAAGTAGAATTTATTATGCCTTTAATTGACACCAGTCCATTTGTTTATAACAAAAGATTATTACCAGGGTAACAGTATTAAAAACAAATCATATTCTTAGAAAGCTGGAAAAAATTGTCAACCAATTCGAACACCTCATTAAGATATTTAGCTCGAAATATGCAATATATATTCACAACGGGAAATTTGTTTACATGTAGCGCGACCGCTAGGCAGCTAATTTAAGAGATAGCTATTGTTTGTATTCCCTCGTATGTCTTGTATTTGCGTAAGTAATTATTGGACTTTAGAGATAACAACGCGTAATACAAGATTGATGATGACGTTGGATAAACATTTAATATTAATTACCAAAATTATCATTCAAACAGAAGGACCTGTTTATCACCTGCAAAATGAAAGTTGTTCAATTTACTGAATTCAATTGAAAAATGATAATGACAATATAGCGGCCACGGTGGTCGTAACAATGAAGTTTTCATCCTTTGGGAGCAAAACTCTATTTATAATGCAAACGATTTCTTTAGATCGTTTTCACCTGACGTCATCAAAATTCTTAAACCTTAACAGCTTATTCTACACGGCCGTTCTTGTAACAGGTTCTTCATATCTGCAATAGTAATCATTGTTCCAAGTTTCATGTCAATACATTACATCACTTTGGAGATGTGTTTGATCGAAATCAAAACATTCTTCTAACAAAAAATGTTAGACAAACGTCACCTAACATGCCGGCTACACGTTCTAACATTGTTGAACCCAAAAATGTTATATAACAATGTTAGAACGTGTAGCCGGGGCTTAATTCTCTAAATATTATTTTCCCCACTCGGTTATTCGGTTATGAAAGATTGTTGGGCTTCAAAATTTCGTCAAGTTGTTTCATTTGGCATTCTCTGCAACATCTTTAACCCTTTCACTCCCAAGAGTGCCAAACAACAAAATTCAAGGAAAATCCCAAATTTCATTTTGCAAATTATCGAGAAACAAATTGCACCATGCAAAAGTACTGCTGAAGAGGTTTCATTTGAATGGTCACACCATAGGATTTCGTGGACAGACTCAAAAGTTAGAACAAATGGTACCATGCAAAAGTACTGCTGAAGAGGTTTCATTTAAATGGTCACACCATAGGATTTCGTGGACAGACTCAAAAGTTAGGACAAATGGTACCATGCAAAAGTACTGCTGAAGAGGTTTCATTTGAATGGTCAGTGGGATTTCGTCCACAGTCAAAGACAGAAAAACAAACTGCTTATGCAGGTGAAATTGAATGATTGTTTCTGACCACCAACATGGTGGCTGCGAAACCATCTATAGTGGCTAGTGGATTTTTTTCAGAGATTTTAGGGGGTCTTTTTCGAAAAGAAAAATGGAATAAAGTATTTTTAACTTCAGGGAATCTCATGTCATATTTCCCAAAAAAAACCCGTTTGATTTACAAGAAACAGACAATTTTCTGCAGTTTTTGTTGCCTATTATTGAAACATTTCCAAGAACTTTATATGAAAAGCAAGAAATTAAAGATCCTTGGCGAAATTTTGCGAGCCACATTTGTCGAGTTGACAAACCAGTTTATATGGGCCAACATTTTTCGAATCCGCAATGGAAAATCCCTTCAAAAATGAATAATTTATCATTCGTACGATAGTAATATCTTTAAAATAAAGTATTGATGGATGTTATGGCGAGCAATACAAAATGCCTAACGATGGACAACTGAGTGTCGGAAAAACTTGAAAAGAGAACAAACGGCGCCGCGATAAATGAACTGGTACAATCATTATTAAAACTTAGCTTGTTTCTCAGACAAGGGAGAGAGAGAGAGTGTGAGGCACACTTTATTGGATAGTTTGAAAAAAAGTCTGAGATAATTGAAGAAAACACCTCGTCTACCACACGCATATTCATTGTACTCGCCGCTCTTTCCAACGATCAACTGTATGTTTGGCTGGGGCTAAAGGGGATAATTTATAATATGTCACGCCGGTTTTTGTGTTTTTGGCTCAGACTGTGCTGAATTAAAACTGCGAACACTTTTTCGAACACGAAATGCTCTGAAAACACACCAAGAAGGAGATTGAAGGAATAACAAAGCACACCCGGTTTTTAGCGAATATTTCAAAACACATGGAACAAACTTGAACAAATTGGGCCCGATTGTTTCAATTTTTTTTTTCAAGTTGCAATCCATTTCCATCCTGGCCATCTATAGTCAGAGAAACTTGTTTATAGTTTCAGTGCACTTGCAATTTTAAATAAAAGTGGGCTATTATTTTTGGGTTCCTATTAATGCAAATGTGCCTTTTGGTTTCTCAAATTGGTAACAAATTGGTGACATGGCGAGGAAATTCAACAAAACAACAAGACCAAGTAGCGTTACGTGGTCGAAAGGTGAAAAGGATTATATCTTTTTCTCGATAAAAATACCACGCACGCACACACACACACACACACACACACACACACACACACACACAAAAAAAAAAGACAATTTTAAGTTCCTAACAAGTTTATTAACAATTTTCTCGCCGTAAAATAATCAGCCAAGCCTACACAAATCACTAACGAGCTTAGGTTCGCGATTTGAAAGAAAGGCCACTTCCTTCAATAGCCGAGAGTTTACATCTGAAAGAAAGACAATAAAACGTAGGACATATCAATTATAATATGTAAGGAGAACGTTTCATAATACCGCCCCCATGGAGGTCCCCAAAAGACATAAACGCTCTGGGTTTAAAAGAGAGGAGGTGTTTATTGGATCAATGTACAAAATACATCCTTATATAAACTTCTGGAGCTTTCTTTACATAAAGTAGCATATATTTTTGTTCCAAGTTGTTACCACAATTAATTTTTATGGCTTATTACTTTTGTAGCTTAAAGGGCCAACTCTCATTTAAATATTGATTTTTACTTTACACCCCAATAAACGTCCGCCAGAAGAAATAAACGAAATTAAGGACGCGCCTATTGAGAACATTAAAGTGCGATGTACTTTTTCCGATCAATAAACATCTTGAGATATTTTCTTCCAGAAGCACTAATTTATAAAATCATCGAAATCACTGGGTAACATAACGTGCCAATATTTCGGTTTTATTCAAATGGATTTCCCTCAGGGTAACACCTTGATTCGACTTAGATGTTTTCCAGTCTTTTCGATGATTTTGCGACTGGTTAAAAGTACAATTTATATTAAACTGCTTGTACTTTAAATCCTTTTACGGTTGCCAATTTACCCTATCACTCCTCTGCCGACGCAGCATCACAGTTTCTTTACAAACTAACCTGTTTATTCATTAGCATTACGTAGTCGAGGAATTAAATATTGCAAACTTTACTTCCCAAAATTAAACGCCTCCATTGAATAAACGTTCCCTCGAGGGTAGGAAACTATGTTAACCGAGTCTGTTATAGACTGCGAGCCGCCTCTCATTTTTCTTTTAGTTAGTCGAGAGAGCACACCTGGCGGCTTCGCCGCGGGCGCGTTCTCGCTCCACTAACTAAAAGAAAAATAAGAGACGGCTCGCAGTCTAAGCTTGTTATTAACGCTCCAGGCGTTTATTCGAGTTAATAATACAGTATATTGTATGTTCAAATCCGCTTTACAGCATAAATCAGATGTAAAATCGCACGCCTGCATGGAAAGGTGCATGTGGCAGCCGCTATGGATCTATTTCTGATCTCTCCCTACCCAAAAATCATTACTCTGGTTGTCCGCTACCTCGAGAGAGGCTTAGTAGCACCTAAATAACTTTGGCTTTTAGGAGGTTGATAAATTACGCCAAAAACTTTCACATGGGCACATGTTAGCGAAAAAAATAAAACGTGACATACGAAGAACGCGCAAAAAAAAACCCCAGAAACCACTGGAGCGAGTGTGAACAAACATTGCGAATCTCTTTATGGTGGCCCATTTATCAGACTCTTTGATACAGTTTCCTAGCAAGAACGACGCGGCATTGCCGTTTCAATTTTTCTTTGCGAACCGTGTGAAAGAAAACAACCCGCTATCATAGCCCCAATATAATAGACCTTTTTACCAGTACGGCAGCCATATTGATTTTGCAATTGCCTCCTGGATATCCCATAATGACCACTGAAATTAATATATTCCTTTATTAACTAGCAGTAATCACAGATTGTGGAGACGCGTTCGAAGGAATTTCCGGCGGAAATGAGCCCCTAAAAAACCAATAGGGGCGGCCATTTGGAAGACCGTCTACCAAAAAATCTCAAATTGTACTGCATGTAAACCACAGGGCAACCAACACGAAATTAGGATTGCGTTCTTCGAACGCGACAACTAATACGGCTGCCGTATTGGTAGAAAGGTCTATTACTTACTTTCTACTTGCCTTACCTTTTGATAACACCCCTCTTTTCTTGTAAAACTGAAGGCAAGATTCGAGTTCTTCTTGGGAGTAATTGGGCACTAGAACGTCAGTAAAATCCTCAACTGCTGATAAACCGCTCTGTTGAAAGTTTGATCAGTAATCGGTCTGTCAGTTTTAAAGCGCTCACCAATCACATGGTAGAGAGCGTTTTCATATGACGTCACGGCGGCCATATTGGTGTTCCAAAACAAAGAAACGGCGGCCATATTGGTGTACCAAACCAATCCTCCGGGAATTGAACTCTATTTTTATGCAAACATTTTCTTTTGTTTTATTAAACCAATATGGCCGCTGGTCACGTAAGTGAAAACGCTCTATTTCCGGCCGAGAAAAATGGGACGGAAGACGTTTCTTCCGTAAGTGAAGGTGTTCCTTCTTAACTCGTGAACACGCGAAGCGTTAAACGAGTTACAGAAAACGGAAAAAATATACAAATATCGATCAGCTGTAAGACATTGAGCCTGCGATATGCAATGGTCACTTGCCTTACCCATGGGGACGGCATTGGAGAGAGGGGAGGGTGGGGAGGGTGGGGTCGGTGGAGCTGAACGCCTAGGAGACCGGAGGGTCCGAAAGTTATTTCGTATTCACGAGTTGGCTCATAGGAGTCTTTGATTCCATTAAAGAACAAACGCCAAACGGTTTTTCTTTGCAAGTCCAAAGTGCTCCAGAATCGATTTCGTTCCTCTGGGAGGTTGACTTGCATACAAAAGTGACAGAGTTCAGGCTTACCCACTTACTCCTAGAGAATTTGCAATAAATGGCAATTTGAAGCAATTAATGCCGTTTTTGGACTGCCGTGGACCGAGGCAAATTGCTAGCAAACTGTCCAAAACGTTGTTTGCAACATGAAAACTAAGCTTCCTTTTCGTTTGGGGTCAAATAAATCGACTTTTGGTTTTGGGCATGCACACAAAGCAAACTTCTGTATTTTTGAACGAGAAAAAGCATAATAAGCTTGACTTTTCTTTTACTTCGTTCTACTCCCCGTTCTTTTTCGTTCTTATTCCATTTTTCCCCTCATTGCTGGCGTTTCACTAGACTTTATTTATGAGGTAAAAGTTTCCCAGAAAACGCTGAAGGTGAATTTTTTTTAACAAGAAGTGGTAGGAAGACCAGATTTTCCTTCGATTTTGCCAGTCAAATCTGATAGGTTTTTCGCGTGTAAATCTGGCCCAACTCACGAGAGCTCTCTCATTTGGGCACTTTTTGAAAGATTTCTTCCTTCTGCTTGAGTTATGTGCAAAATATATTTTTATCATAAAAAGGGATGACGTCACAAATGGTAGAAGGACGGGCGGTTGAGGTGTCAATGGGTTAAGGATTAAAATTCGTACAGGTTAGTGTTTTAAAATCTATTTAGCCAACGTTATGATCCTGTGATTTTTGTATTTCAGCGCGTCATTTTTGTTTCAGCCCGTCACGTTTGTATGAGACCGTTACTTTTCTATGGATGGGGGTGGAGGTGGGGCGGGTGGGCTCTTTGAACTCATAATCACAGTTTTGCTCGTACGTGGCATTAATAAGACCAAGTATGCAAGTAAGCATTGTACTTCTCTAAACTTTAATAGCCTCACCTCTCCAAGGAGATCTGAAATTTCACAAGACTTTGTGTGTGTTCTCTCCATCCCGGTGCGAGACATTGCAAATACCATTGCTCCTCTTTTCTACCAGAAAATGAAAACAAAAAATGAAAATTGGAGACAACTTTTAACCTTCACCTGACTATAATTATTTCCGCTGACTCTGTTAGTCGCTTCAATCCTCGGAGAGACTCTTTCGGAAGAGAAGCGACTAGAGGAGACAGCCGAAATTCAGACAAATGTCGATTCTTTTTAAATGACCACCCAAATTCTGTTTGTTACTTACCAAGCCTTTAGAGGGATCTAACAATTTAGCGAAGTGATGCACCATACTCAAACTCTTTGGTTTTATCTGAAAAAAAAAAACGGCATTCACGACCTGAATTTCTAGACGCAGGGTTTTGCAGTCCCTGCATTCTACTACTTCCGCACTTTGCATCGCTTTCATGTGCTCATTCCGACAAAAAAAATACTGAAAAATTAATAAATACGTAAAATAAAACATTCGACTTTGTATACAAGATCATCAAAAAACGGAGTGTGAATTCTAACACCTTTATAACCACAGAATTGCCTCTGAAAAGCCAGTTTACAAATGCGATTTTCGAGTGCGCTTTTTGTCGCGCTCTCCAAACGCAAGTGTTAACAAGCGGCGGTTTCTGCGCGATTCAGGGTGCGATATTTGCTGCGACTTCCCAAACATCGCAAGTTGCATTAGGTTTCAAACATTTTCGAAACATCTACGACACCTGCGAATTTCATCCCGATCTCGAGCGCGACAAAAATTACATTAAAAAGTGCGAGAAAAACTGCACAAAAAATCGCATGTGCAAACTAGCCTTAAAAGTAACTCTAAATGTCATTAGTTTACTGATACTCTATTCGCTCTTTCACCGCGCCAAGAATAGCTCCTTACTTCAGTCGAGGATGGCAATTTATGTAAGCTTTTTGTTGTTTTCCCGAGCTTACATACCTACATTACATACATTAACTTTACTTTAGCTCGAAATTACAGAGTAGCCTGTTGGCTAATGTTGGCACGTGTTTGCTCCAACTTTTGATTTAATCGTTACATTAAGGCTGTGATTGGCCAGCTGTGTTTGTTGTGATAGACGTTAAAAAAGAAGGCCTAACCTGTTACAATATACATTCTCTGATTCTGCCTCATTGTATTTTCAGTAGCGTGCGTAGCAGGCGTCGGGGAGAAGGGAACTGGGGAGAGAGGGAAAGGATGCCTGCAATAAAGACCCCCATTTGTTCATTTCTGCGGACGCTGGCGGCCGCAAATTATGATTGGCTAATAGCGAAGCGCACAATTACTATTTATAGAACTAAAACTCAGACAAACAAACCAAAAGTGCCTCTCAGGGGATTCCTAATAACGAATTTCTATTGTCAGAAATGCAAGAATAAAAAAGAGTAAATTATAAACTCAGACAAACATGAGTACTGACGTCATTTGTGCGCTTTGCTATTCGCGCTGGGCGGTAAACATAGAAAATTTCCGCGTAAAGTCATCCATGCGTAAAGGCGCGTGCTAGTTTCTGATTGGTGAACGTATTGACAGTTGACGTAATTCGATTAGAAGGAAAACGGTGGGCGTAATGCGAATAGCCCGGTTCTTATAGCAGGCGTTCCTTCCCTTCTCCTCCTCTTCTTTTTCGCGTCCCCTCCACCCTCCCCGTTTACGCCTACCACGCAGGTTATATTTTTAGCAGCGATATGCATGGTGTAAAACGCATGTTAGCCCGTGAAAAGGTCGAAGTTTGAAATGAGTACGAGTTAACTTTATGCTATTATAATAATTTTAATTATAATAATATGCATACATATTTTTGCTTAGCATCCATGAAGGAGGTTTTCAAGAAAAATCCATTGAACTCATTGACTGCATACAACACTTGTAAACTGTAAAAGAGAAAAAAAAACGGTTATGCCGAATTACATAGATACAAGGTAAGAAACGCTCTTTTCTCGTTGTCAACTGTGGAATATTTCACAAGGCTTTATTTTCAGTTCACACCGCTATAAAATTCGCGCATGGAGGTGCAGTGGTGCTGTGTTTAGCACGTTGGACTTTTAACCTGAAGTCGGTGGTTCAAGTCCCGGTTGTATCGTTTTGTTTCCTTTAACAATAAACTCTCCTCTATATTGTCTTTCTCAGCCGAGGTAAATACATGTGTGGACCAGCGAATAAAATTCTGAGACTGTCAGGGAAGGGGATGGTTCTCACTAGCAACGTAATCGGAAGCGGAGTCGGAGTCCGAGTCGGAAGTGCAATGAGCCTTACGTTCTAGCGGAATAAAAATAACGAAGTCGGAATCGGAATCAGAAGGATCAGAATGTTTCCTTTTTCCTCCGATTCCGCTTCTGCTTACGTCGATTACTATCCGTTTTCGTCGTTTTCATTTACACTAGCTCCGGTTTCATCGTAACTTTCTTGCGATTTCGATTCCGCTTCCGATTCCGCTTCCGATCCCGCTTCCGATTCCATCGCTAGTGGGATTCACCCCTAAAGGTGATGTTAAATGGGACAATTTTTAAGGCAATAATTTGTTGGGGCAACATGTTGCAAGTTTTTAAATACTCTGCGACGGACTAGCATCCTATTCAGGAGGACTAACAATAATTTTAGTCGATTTATGCTACGAAAACCGAGTTGATGAGCCACTTGGTTCGTAAAACGAGTTTTCCTTTTTTCACCCGTATGACTTAACTCAATTCTCTACCCTATTTACGTATTTATGTCAAAGCTGGTTTGAATTTACACAAACAAGCAGGGTTCGTTTACACTAGGCAGTCAGATCGATCCAAGATCAAAGTGAGTTGAGTGTGAACGACCCGTAAGAAAATACTTTGAAATTAGCGCACAAACCTGGGATTATTTTTTATTTCCTTGAGTAACACTCCAACGGCATCTGTGGCGTAGTTACCTCTTTGAAGACCCTGGAATAGAAAAAAAAAAAAAACAACCACTGAAGCAGTTACTTATTAAACACGGCAATCTGAAATGGGCAACCTCGGTTTGATAAGATCTGAAAAATTGGCAAATTGTACATGTCAGAACATCAACTTTCATGATGTTTTTTTTTATATGACGGTTTGCGTAATGGAAAAACGTTATGATCGACTAGTGACTATGTTAACAATATATGTCGCCCGCAAGCTAGCTACAAGAGCTATGAGAGGCATGAGGGCCAAATTAAATATCTGACATGTGACTAGCCACTATATAAGTAACTTACAAAGTTAGGGCCTGGTTAAACGAGGAAACATCGTTGCGGAAATATTGCTCATTCTAATTTGGCTAAACTTGTAAACATTTGTTTCGGAATCGAAATTTGTGTATATAGAAACGTTTTTAATTTGTAGCTAGAAACACGACCCCACAAGCAAGATTTTTGCTTTAACTTATATCGTGCATAAATAAAGGATGTTGTTGTTGTTGTTATAATATTCATTAATAATTCATAAGGTTTCTGTCCAATCTCTGCGCAGCATTAAGTTCACGTGAACATACTTGTATACCCGATAATAATCCCAAGTAGTTGAAAGCACGGGGAGGGTTTGAATAGTCAGCAGGGAAATGTTGGGGTTGATGAATTAATACAATAAATAATGACCTTAATTAGTATTCTGTATATATACAGAATACTAATAGATCTATTAGTATTCTGTATAAACGGAATACTAATAGATTTTTCTGTATGAACGATGCAGAACAGCTCGCAATTAAAATCCACATTTAATTTTTTGACTGAACTGCTTTATTGTTACAAATGTATCTTACTTTACTTGAAATTGAAATTAATAGTGCAGTTGTTAAAAACTGCATTGCTTGCAACATTCTTTACAATATTCATTGGCAAACTCCTTGATGACGATGGCAAAGTAATGTTAGCTAGAACGTCATCTGGAATATCAAAAAGAAAAAGCTTGTTCATTAACAGTGTGTTACATAACCTTATCCACGTCGGTTTTCAGAAACAATAGAAAATGTTTGCATAACAATGGAGTGTAAAATATCATAAGTACTTTACAATATTCGTGGCAATGTTGTATCGGATTCACAATCTCTCGCCTTCGGCTCGAGATTGTAAATCCGATACAACATCGCCACTCATATTGTAAATAGTACTTGTTGTTGTTGGGAAGCAAGAATGTTTTAGACTTGATTCAATAACATTTCCTTGCGTCCGTGAAGCAAGATTTGCATCTGCAACAAATGTCAATCCCGTGGCTAAACTGGGAAGCATTTACGTCCGCAAAAATGTTTCCGAACAACATTTCCTAGTTTATCCAGGCCCTTAGTGTTGAGTCCTGTGGTTGACGGCGGCTAAGTTATAAAAACTTTCAACTCTGGATTATCATCCATCATCTTTGGAACAACTGAACAAGAGAATTCTCAAAGGATTTGCCACAAACGTCTGTTGTCTAGAAAACTGAAACGCCCTCAGTACTTGTCAATATTGTAATGAACCCAGTGGAGGAGGAATGACATATATCTACAAGTTACCATATCTATAACTTTTCCTAACGGTTCTCCTGCTTCTGTGGCGTCTCGTTTACCAAACTGGTATTGCTGGGTTGCTTTGAGCTAAAAAAATAAAATGATTTATTAAGCAATAGGAAATGGCTCCTTTGCTATTACATGTACATAGAAACCAATGCAAACACAAAATTAGTTTTTGTCAGTATGGTATGTCGTTCGGCATCAAGTGTCCCTTCACAGCCCCTTCATGTAAATGTGGTATGACTTTCATACCAGAATAAAACTCGTACTGGTATCATGCACAATAGACATACACAACCCCCTCTAGACTTCTCCACCTTCCAGATCAACTTTGAATAGATAAGGCTAAACTTTCTAATTCAACTTTTGTGTTGAATCAAGGTAAATAGTCCATTTCCGAGTTGCTCTTAGCCTCCATTTCAAATCGAGATCAAGTGCAAAACCATTCATATGGATATGAGTTTTATTTCACATGCAAATAAAACTTATATCCATATGAATAAGAAATCAGAGAATTAACTTTGTGTGTAAATTATAGTGCTTAGATCAACCCATAAATTTCCCTGTACTGAGCATTAGCCCTAGTAAGGAAATGAGGGACCACACGAGGGAAAGAAAAAAATTCTGACCTAGGTGGGATTCGAACCCACGACCTCCCTATTATGAATGGTTTTGCACTTGGCCTCGGTTTGAAAAGGAGGCTAAGAGCAACTCGGAAATGGGCTATTGCAAGAACTGATGTTTCAAACTGTAAGTATAATAGCTTTGCGTCATTTCAAATCAGAGCTTTTGATTCAAATCTGTTTATAAGGTGGAACGGAAAGTTGTGTGACATTGGTATAGAAACATAAAACAAACTGCGGGGAATTTGGGTGACTGCTTTTCCTAAGAATTTCGCCTCTGGAGAGTTTGGTCACATATAAAGACTTATTGAATAAGTTGAAAGAAGCGCAAAATAGTTTACAAAATTAATATACAGTTTATTTTAATATAATTAAAAGAACACGAATCCCACTTTCTAATGACATTCAACTTGACTCATTTATTTTCTTCTTCTCTTCATAATTTTCATCAATTACCATGATTATTTTTACCTCAGAAAAGAACTTGCCATTAATCGTCCGACACACTTGAAGCCATGCAGATGCCTGTTCTGGTTGGTCAAATCTTCCTGTATGAAATGTTGACATCTGTAACTCCGATTTTCCATGCACCCAGCTGAAAACTGCAAGCAGAACAGAGAAGAATGTTTTTACAAAAAAGGTTGTAATTGGTTACTTGTATAAACTGCACCAGCTAACTTTAACCCATTCACTCCTGAGAATTTTTACGTTTTTGAGCGATTTTCTGCATTCACACGCCCCATAGGATTTCGTGACTCCATATTAAAAGTTACCATTGAAAGTGCTGCTGTTCTAAAACACTGAAGGCTCGAGTTTACTGGAAAAGTCATTGTGACGATCTCATTTTGCTTGGTTGATTTGCAATAAAAGGTCCAATATGAATTATCTACGATTTTTGGTAAGTTCACAGCCATTTTTCATCTTTAGTAGCTGCCTGATGAGCATCATTAAGCTTGGAGGTAGTTCAGAGTCCACTTCTCAATGAAGCGAGTTAGGTGTTGTACTTCGTTTACGAATTAAACTGGAAAAATGGCCGCCTGGAAACGAAGTGGCTTTGGGACTCGACTCTGGATGAATTTCTCGACCTACCGCGGCATATTTTGGAAGTTGCGACCACAGGAGAATACAACAAGCGCGAAATTTTGGCGGTGGGTCGGAGTGGCTGTGGACTTAGTATAAATATGAAATGTGTGCGGAAAGAATTGAACGCTGTCAAAATTTTTGGCTTTTTCCCAGCATGCAGTGCGGTGGTGATATTGAAAATCGAGGCAAGGTCAGTATGCATTAGAACGAGAGGCTAGAGCTCGGCCCGAGCAACGAATAAGAGCAAAAAAATTCACTGCTAAGCTAGGACTAGGACTGAATTTTGCTGTGAATGTTGACTTTTGGGTTTGCCATGATGATTTGAATAAAAAAAACTAAAGGCAAAAACGTGATTTTTGTTGTTTTTCTATGACGTTAAAAACGGTCATTTTTGTTATTGTCCAAATTCAAACGCTGATATTCTGCAAAAATCGCTGACTTTTTTGTGTTTATTGGGTATCTCAATTTGAGGGACTTTCTAGTCAATGCTCAGAACTGCTAGTTAGGGCAATGTTCGCGCGATTGAGAAAGTTGCAATTTTTTAAAGCAGTGGAGTATTGTACGGCCGGTTTTGGCCGGTGTAGGAGCGAATGGGTTAATAGAGACTTGAGAATGTAGGTTTGACTAGGTTGGACTAAATTTGAACAAAATATTAATGTGGGTTTCAAACTTTAATAACTATTAATGCCGGTTAATATATTATCACTTTTGTCAACACTGCCAACATACAGTACATGCACTGCAATGACTAAGGTCCTATTTACATGGAAAGAGGATGATCCTAGTGCTAGGATGATCCTAGAAGGTTCATTAATTTTGGTTTACGTGTATAAATGCGGCTTCCAGGATCAACTTTTCATTTGGTTTACATGAAAAATTTGGCAGGATGGCCCCAGTTCCTTTGATCAGTTTAGCGCAGTTACAAAGCAAGACGGTAGATGACAATAACAAAAGCAAAGATAACCCTGGGCTCCCAAGGCCGTTTACATGGAGCTAGGATGATCCTAGTGCTAGGATCACCCTACCTCTCAGATAGGATGATCCTAGCACCAGGGCCAAATGCAACGCTTTGCATGTAAACTGAAAGCAGAAAACATGTTGCGCTCGGATGATCCTAGCACTAGGATCATCCCCTTTCCATGTAAAGGGGGCCTAAGTGACAAATTTATTTTCTGCCACATAGTAAATCTTTAATTTTCCTTTTTTCTATTCAACAAATTTTTCTTCCCAGCAGAACAACTTAAATAGCCAAAACTACTCAGGGTTCTTCTGACAACCCAATAATATTGACAAAAAAATACTTTTTTTCTTGATTTAGAAAAAATACTTACCACTTGGTACAGGCAGAATAAACCATCCATTTGAATAACAATAGTGGATAACTTGAGCAAGGGACAATGATTTACCACAACCATCCATACCATCTGTAAACCGATCTTGTTAAGAACACTAACAGAATCAACCAAGAAGACATTTTCTTCTCGCAAAACACAAATAAGAGAGATCATATTTCACTTGCGCCATGTGCAATATCAATATGACTCAGTTCCAAAAAATGCACAATGGTAATAAGAGTATGTACATGTATACACAGTGCTGGCCTTATTTGAGACCATTATCAAGCCTGCAAATTATTTTCTTCTCTAAGCAAGTCATTTGTTGAGAAGTTCAGGGACGATATTGACCTGACAAGAAGTCAGTCTAGTTGAACAATTATGTTCCACATGGTTTATCTTTAATGAAAAGTACCTGGTGTTCAAAGGTAACGATGGAAAGTTTTCCATGTTTCACAGAGAGAAAAGACTAATCTGTTTGAATTTAATTGTAGCAGAACTACCAAGTCCATCTGTCAGGCCAGCTAGCTTAAGCTTTCACCAGTCAAAATGCCAAAACTTCCATGGTGCTGCAACATTGTGAGCAATTTCTAATTGTAGAACAATCAAAATTAATGAAGATAACAATGGCAGAATTCAAAGGATACAGAAAATAAATTTAGGTGGTGGACTGGTGTCTTGTGAGATTCCTTTAAGATGATGTAGAACTTCTAAGGCAGGTCTTCTTATCATTAAACTTGTGCTTCCTGTCATGTTACACTGATAAAAAAGAAGTCAGAAAACAGATGTTATTTAAGAAATGGTAAACGTGCAGCGTACAACCATTGAGTTATGGATGCATGCCGGGGGTTGCAAAGCACAAGAAAAGCTTAAGAGTTGCCAAACGTGATAGCCAAGAGCAACTATAGCTTGAAGTTCTTGAGGGCTTAGCAAACCTCCCAAGTGCACCCCCATTCGATAACTCGATGGTTGCACAGCTGCTGTGTTTACCATTTCTTTTATAACATAATCTAAAGAGAAAAACATTTAAATCTGCTTACAGGTAGTAGGGGAGCGATAAGTTGGCGAATGTGTCTTCATCGTATGCATGCGCTATTATGTGTACAAATCAATCTTTGCAAAGACTTCTTGTTGAAAAAAATCTTCTTGCTGATTAAGTAGTTTTTCATCTCAGTGTGCATTGTCAAACCTTTTTAGTTAGCCTGAATGACTTTTGTACACTTCCTCTCAATAATAGGATAAAAATCTTTACAAACACTGCCGTGAAAGCAAATTATAGTCGCATAAAATAATGTTAATGTGTACTGCTTTGAGCGTGTGCTAGCTTTCGTCAGCGTTCACCCATGGGCAAATAGTAAATAAGATATTGACCAATCAGAGCACGCAGTTTACTTTTGTTACGTTATAATAAAATAAATAAATAAATAGGAATTTCAGTGGAATCCACAAGGTGGCTCTTACTTCCACTGTTTCTGGATTGAATAATGAGATATTACAACATTACTGGACTTCTTCATAAAGCATTATCGCTCAGAGTGAAAATCGAAAGGGCCCAGAATGAAATGTTTCAGAGTATAAAAATATTATTTGGGCCTTGTTTTCACATGACAACATGTTCTATTAACATGCGACCCATCACAGTTCATTCCATTGTTTTTTTTTAATTCTGACTGGATTTCGAGTGTCAGAGAACAAACATACAGTAAATGAACAATTTTGCCAGCAAAGGTAAAGTAAAAATTTGAATTGAACATGATAAAAATTGGCTGTGATGTGTAGACCTATTTTTTTTAAAAAAAAAATTTGCCCACAATCAGAAAACACTACTAAAGGAAATCTGCTCAACATTTTATGCCTGTTCAAGTTAAATGCTAAAATTTTTAGCATTTACACTGTATCAATGATTATTGTGTGAGTTTTGATTAGTAAATTGTCACCCAGGAATCAAGTTTGAAAAAAAAACGTAGAACAAAAATAATACAAAGCAAGAATAGCAAACGGGGCACAACAAAATAATAATTTATAATTCAATATCACAATCATTTGCAGCAACAGTTTGCGGCAGTGGTTACTGGTACTGTACCTCTGACTTAAACTTCTTTGTCAAAAATGGTGAAAGAATTCTGTTTGAAATTTCCTTAGGGACTGTGTAGAATTGGCCAATATTTGACTCCGTGTGAAGGGCCTGATAAAATAACAAGTACCAACAAATTGTAAGAAACAAAAACAATCACTTTCCGGGTATTAAAATGATACCCTATTCTAGAGCAAAACTATCATTCACAGAAGCATGTATCCATATACGGCTGTAGCTTATATATGAGAGTATCCCCCCCCCCCCCCCCCCCCCCCCGGTTTGTTGCAATACAACAAGAGGCTCCCAGTAGACTATACTCAGATGCGCATGCATAAGAAAGTTTTATGGTATATTTTAAACAAGATAAGAAGATGTCCGACATGGAAAAGAGTCACCCTTTTCATTCAGTCATCGTTCCTGCAAACCGCCTTGTTACTATTGAATGCTTTATAAATGAAGACTGTACCACAAGACAAGACAATACAATACAATACTTTATTTTCACATTTTCGTATTAAAATGATACCCTATTCTAGAGCAAAACTATCATTCACAGAAGCATGTATCCATATACGGCTGTAGCTTATATATGAGAGTATCCCCCCCCCTCCCCCCCCCCCCCCCCCCCCGGTTTGTTGCAATGCAACAAGAGGCTCCCAGTAGACTATACTCAGATGCGCATGCATAAGAAAGTTTTATGGTATATTTTAAACAAGATAAGAAGATGTCCGACATGGAAAAGAGTCACCCTTTTCATTCAGTCATCGTTCCTGCAAACTGCCTTGTTACTATTGAATGCTTTATAAATGAAGACTGTACCACAAGACAATACAATACAATACTTTATTTTCACATTTCCATGACATTTTTTGTTACAAGAAAATATATATCTAGCTAAACTAAAATTACTAAAACAATAGGACGAATAACTAAATATAAATACCGTTTAAGGAAATGCCTAGCGTCTAAGTAAACCATACAGTTTTCTAGTTAGACACTAGTCTTGTGTAGTTTCAATTCACATGTAGAAAACATTCACAAGAAAGCCTGTGATTCTTTTGTGTGTTATGTATACCTACATGTAATGTGGACATTAGTAATATAACAAGGGCTGTAGGAAACAGTGTTGTGACACTTCGGTAATGCTATTTTGCTAAGGTTGTATTGTTTAGAACTGGAGAACTGGAAGTGAGAGTAGCCGGAAGTCAAGAAACCAGAAGTGTATAATTATTGTAAAGCTATGAACCAAAAGTGCACAATCGTGACATACATGTAAATAATAAAAATAATAACAATAAAAAGAAAAACGGAGGGCAAACCTTAACTCATGCTGCTCTGCACATGATTAACAACTGATTGTTTCAACTCATGGTGATCATGATTAAACATGATTCTTGTAAGTTAATGACAAAATGAAGTGTGTATTGTTCCTGTAGTTGTCAAAATGTTAGGAATTATTACAGTTAATTAATTATTACAGGAGAATTAAGACAAGTGATCTAGCAGCAAGCTTGTCCTTATAACCATTCTAGTGGACAGGTTGTAAACCAGATAAAATACCTGGCACTTTAAATTAATACCAAATTAATTTGCAACACTGACAAGTTCACTTTGTACTCACTGGATCAAGTTCTCCTAAATCAATCACTGGTTCCTCGTTTGTGCCACCATCTGCCTTGTGCACCTCATCAGCAGTTTTTCCAGCAGATGTAGAGTTGCTAATGCATCTGTACAACTCTCTCTGTTTTAAAGAAATGAGACACAAACTTGACTGTAAAAAATTATTATCATTATGTAAAAGATGCTAACCTTTTCACTCCCAGAGTCAATAATATTATTATGGAGACATGTAAGACGGTTCTAACTTTTGAGTCTGTGGACGAAATCCTATGGTGTGACCATTCAAATGAAACCTTTTCTGCAGTACTTTTGCATGGTGCCATTTATTTTTCAATATTTCACAAAATGAAATTTGAAATTTTTCTTGAATTTTGATTTTTGGCACTCTTGAAAGTTAAAGGGTTAATCTCTAAATACAGTGAACCCTGTCTAAGCTGGACACCCTCCAGACCAGCTCTACACCTCTAGCTCTCCACTTCCGAGAGATGTTTGCCTTATAGAAAGTTTAGTTACAGGCAAACAAGTGAAATTTGGCCAGGACCAGCACGTGCTATCCACTGATGTTTGCCTTAGAAAGGTGCCTGCCTTATAGGGGTGTCTACTTTGAGAGAGTTGACTTAAGTTAATATTATTTCATACATGTAGACACTGATTGTTTATGACATTAAAATGTGGCATCTTCAGGTCTGTCAGACAGTGTGGCAAAACAGAGTTACCATATTTCCTCAAATAATAGCTGGGGGCGATTATTACTTTTTTTTCACTCCAAAAGAGGGCAATTATTCGAGGGGAGGCGATTAATTGAGGGGGCGAAATTAGAGAGTTCAGAGAAATAAAGGAAAGAGTCAAATACACCAGCATCACTATAGAAAAACTACATGTAACCTGACGTGCTTTTGTACTTTTTCTGTAATAATTTGTAACAATTGCTTCCTATACAAGAAGTGAATTTTTAACTTAACTGGCGTATGATGTGAAAAAAAAGAGGAGGGGAAGTGGGGTGATTAATCAAGGGAGGCGATTATTTCAAATATTTACACAAAAGGGAGGCAAATATACATGGGGCTATTATTTGAGGAAATACAGTACATTGTATGTAGCATTGTGTGATTTTTCTACATAATTATGTTTTCATCCAAATACCAGCATCTACAGTACTGGTCAAAAGTAAGTTGACAGTCTCCACTCAAAACCTGATTCCCAATGTTTTTGAGGATCGAGAATTGACTTTTGAAGCTCAAGTTTCTAGTGTCAAGTTGCGAGTATCAAGTTTCAAGTTTCGACACACTCAGGATCACTTTTTTTGAGAATCTCAAATAGGGATTTTGAGAAATCAATTTATTTCTTGAAGACAGACGTAACAATGACACAGAACACTAGTGAGTTTGTGTCACTTAATATTATTGTCCACTGTATTGCACTGCCATGAGCCGCAAAACCCAAAGGAATAGATTCAAGCATTGATACTGCAGTTAAATATCAAGTGAAGTCTTGCAAAGTCACATTTTCAAGCCTGATAGCAGCTAAATCTTACCATTATAGGTTTTTGTCTTGTGCAAAACTGATACACATATCCATTCTCAGTCACACGATTAACTGAAAAAGAAAAAATATATGAATGATGGGACTATACCGGTAAATGTCACTTGTCTGCCAATTATCTTAGACCTACCAAGTCTCACGCCTTAGGCGCGAGTCTCACGCCTGCGAGTCCAAAACTCCTATCTCACGCCTACTTACGCCTATGGAGCATTTTCTCATGCCTGACTTACAGATTTGAGCTATCAGCCTTAACTGATCGCATGATCCAATTTAAAATATAGTTACGTTCATGAAAATATGGCACTTTCTTGTAGATTTTTATCGTTCTGAATGTTACAATTACAGAGGTCTGAAATCCATGGAAATTTCTGAATTCTTCGGAACATCTTCGGACAACTTCGGACATCTTCAGAACAGATCGGGTTTTCTTCAGATTTGGTCGGGTCGCCATCGGAAATCCTGGCAATCCTACGAAAAAATACTCACGCCTATCACTCGGAAAAAGTTGGCAGGTATATTGTCTATGTTAAAATGCTCTTAAAAAAATCATTGTTAAAGCATTGTCCATGCACCACACAAGAGAACCAGGAGGCAACAGACATGGAAGGGGAGATCTCTAGCCCCTTCCCATATACCTGTCTTCTACAAGGTAAGTCTTCATAAGCTTAATGGCTCACAACTGCTGGAGCTAAACCTGCTTTCTGTAGCCCCCCTGGATAGGATGCTTGTCCATTGCCGGTACCCATTTAAACTTATACACCTGGGTGGAGAGAGACAACGTGGAGCAAAGTTTCTTGTCTAAGGAAACAACACGACGGCAGAGACCAGGCTTGAACCACCGACCTTCAGGTTGAAAGTCCAACACGCCAACCATTAGACCACCATGCCTCCATGCCTTCTACATACTTTACACAGGGGTGTAGCCAGGACTTTTTCAGAGGTACGCACAATCAATTTTTAGACAGACTTACAGATTTGAGCTATCAGCCTTAACTGATCGCATGATCCAATTTAAAATATAGTTACGTTCATGAAAATATGGCACTTTCTTGTAGATTTTTATCGTTCTGAATGTTACAATTACAGAGGTCTGAAATCCATGGAAATTTCTGAATTCTTCGGAACATCTTCGGACAACTTCGGACATCTTCAGAACAGATCGGGTTTTCTTCAGATTTGGTCGGGTCGCCATCGGAAATCCTGGCAATCCTACGAAAAAATACTCACGCCTATCACTCGGAAAAAGTTGGCAGGTATATTGTCTATGTTAAAATGCTCTTAAAAAAATCATTGTTAAAGCATTGTCCATGCACCACACAAGAGAACCAGGAGGCAACAGACATGGAAGGGGAGATCTCTAGCCCCTTCCCATATACCTGTCTTCTACAAGGTAAGTCTTCATAAGCTTAATGGCTCACAACTGCTGGAGCTAAACCTGCTTTCTGTAGCCCCCCTGGATAGGATGCTTGTCCATTGCCGGTACCCATTTAAACTTATACACCTGGGTGGAGAGAGACAACGTGGAGCAAAGTTTCTTGTCTAAGGAAACAACACGACGGCAGAGACCAGGCTTGAACCACCGACCTTCAGGTTGAAAGTCCAACACGCCAACCATTAGACCACCATGCCTCCATGCCTTCTACATACTTTACACAGGGGTGTAGCCAGGACTTTTTCAGAGGTACGCACAATCAATTTTTAGACAGACAACCCCCTTCCTTCCCCCCCCCCCCCCCCCCCCCCCCCCCTCCACCCTCAAGTCCCAAATCTTTCTTTTTTTTGGACTTTATGCATACATGCATACAGGCAGCTAGTGGATTAAAAACTGAACTGGCTCTAGAGGTGTAGTGGGACACCCCACAATAATATTAGCTTTTCCCTCTCCCTAGCCCCTAATTCTTATCCAGAAAATCTCTATCGCAACCCGGAACTCGCTGCGCGCGCAGGCTACATATTCTTCCGGGAGTCTTCAACGCTAATGACTCACGCTCGATCACTTGACAGTCTTGGTCATTAGCATCTTGTATCCGTACAATATTTCCAAACGTGAGTATAGATTAATGTGCTAAAAAGAGATGAAAAAATACCTGAAAAGAAGGCATTTCTCGACCTGAAAACTTTCACGGCGGCCGCCATATTGGAAATATACACGCATGTATTACTTCTGAGACCGCTGAAAGATAATACTCCGACGCTAAAAATACGTTCATGTGAAGGAGTCGAATCAGGAGAGTTTTATTGAAAAGACATGTAATTTTATATTATCTGAAGGCAACAAAAGAATGCCTGGAAGTGACAGAGAAACGCGTAGGCATCGCAGTAGAAGCAGGTCGCGTTCTCCGAGAAGAAAGCGAAGAAGTCGCTCACGTTCGCGCTCTCCTCCACGTAAACATGATCGGCCATCTTCGTCTGTCAGCAGTTCGAAATCAAAATCATCAACAGAGAAGAAGAGAATACCTGATAAAAACGACAAGGAAAAGAAGAGGTGAGTGGCGTGCAATCATTGTGCATCTAGCTAGAATATTTTCTGAAAATGTAAATAAAACATTAACAATATATTTGGTATGCGAAACCTTTGTTTGTGCATAGCACATGTGCATGTAAGCCAGTCTGCAGAGTATTATGTCACGTGCACGCGCGAGTCTACTCTGCTGTAGGTAATCGATATTAAAAGCCTTTACTATTACCATTTAAAATGTAAAGGCTGGTTCACACGAGCAATGCAAACACAAGCGTAAGAAAACACGTGTGAACTACCATAGCACAAGCACTGACACATGCAGTTTAGCACTGCGCTTGCATTTATGCTTGTGTTTGCACTTCACATGTGTGAACCGGGGCAACCCTCCACAGTTGGGTTCTTTATCATCTTTGTCTGCCATCTTGGAATGGTCCAATGCGTGTGCATCTCACTGCACAGGTAGCCCAAGCTATATGTGAACCGTTACGAGCGAAATTATAAGGATTTGTATGAGAAAAAATGGTCCATTCTAGGAGCTAAAAAATACGAACAAGATTTCAATAAAAATTGCCTACCTTACTTCGCTTGTGTGTTTCATCCTTGTCTCCTGTGTGGTTTTTGGGGCGATTTAGAGCGTTTTCAGTGAGTTTTAGTTCCATTGCTTTCTCTCTATAATTTTATATCTTTTCCCAAGGTAGGGTACTTCAACCGAGAGGCCGAGCGTATCTACTGAAGGAAAACCGCCGTAAATTGGCTCCAAACCCTTCGATCTCCTCGAAATTCCACGTAGACAACGGACGATAGTTGTGCTGTCCATTCCAACTCTTTATCGGAGACCCGGATACATGGAAAAATCATTAAAGGTCACCAATCTCTGCACACTTTTCCTTGATGCAGAAATCTCTACATTTGTAAGCCAAACGTTTGAAAAATGACTTAGCGACCCGGGCTTTGGGTCGAATTTCTTACTGACCCGGTGGGCGACTGTAAACTGTTACTAAAGACCCTACACCTGTACCTTGGGAAATAGCCTGTTCCAGGCATTCAGATAGTGGGGAAAGCGCGAATAGTTGGGAAAGGCGCGAAGGAAAGCGAGCGAAAAAAAAGCGGAGAGATTGGGGAGAGGAAGTGAGGGAATGCCTGTAAACAAACTTAACAAAAAGTTGTTCTGGTATACCGGATTCCGGTATACCCTCTGATTG